>CATKHM010000008.1:33194-129487 GCA_949751825.1 Blepharisma undulans
TAAAATACAATGTGTGTTTAAACTATTTCAAGATTTTTTTATTTATAGTTGATTTTATAATATTAAAAACTTATTTTTCTGTTATTATATGTCATTTTTTTGAAAATCCATATAAGCATTTTTCCAAAAGCTTGAGGTAAGCTACATCTTTGACTTTTTCAAAATAATAGGCATTATAATAGGGTTTACAAAATACCTTGCTTTCTAATATGTCAAATTTCACATCAACAAGAGAGGCTTGAATAATATAAATAAAATATTTAATTTTATTGAAATAATGTGATAATATTAAATCTGAACCAAATAAAATCTTATCTCTCAATAAGTGTTGAAATTTTTACCAGATTAGATATCAGGACTATAAATAAATGGAAATTGTATCATCATGCCCTCATACTTCATGTGTACTTTCTTCACTTAAAGGTCTTTCCCATGGCCTTTCATATGGTGCTAAAGTTCGATTTACTCACTCCCTCGTAATTGCTTTGCTTTTTGGAAGACAGCCATGAATAAAAAGAGTCCAGCAAATAATTTCAAACACTATTGAGCACTCAACGCGCTTGGGTTTATACGTTTTTCTATATAAATCGATACTATGCATAGTAACAAGGCTTAGAGGAGCAAGAACTCCTATAAATTCAGCTATTGCTGGAGCTATAGCTGGATACTGTATGTTTTCTAAAGAAACTAATGTAAACGTGCAGATTATTTTATATTTGTTTTCGAGGGTTCTGACTTCAGGCGTAGGGCTTTTATATAAGAAAGGATTTATACCAAAATCATTATTCTTAGAAAATACAAATTTTGCAATTTTAACTACTATATGCTGGTCTATTGTTATGTATTTATTTGAAGAGAGAAAAGAGTCTTTGCAAACGTCACTAGTTCATTCCATGACATTTTTGTATAAAGACTCAGAAGCATGGAAAGATTGATATGATGCGTTGCCTTTTCCAGATTTTTTTAGGAATTTATTAAATAAACGAAAGTAATTATTTACAGTATTTTTATAATTCTTTCCAAAATACTGAAAAGTAACTTTTACTTTATCTTTTATATTGTGATAGTTATTGTGTCTATATCTAGTTAATAAACAAATATATTCTTCTTTTTTGACATGGTAAATTTCCTTATATTTTTTAACAAATTCAAAATTTCTAAATAAAAATTAATGGCTTCACTAAGACTTGGGACTGAAAGAAAACTCGCTGAATTTTTTTCTGCAACTGCACAAGGTGAACGTGACGTTGAGAATGCTCGTATCGCCCTTTCAGAAAACCGTGAATTTGACCCATATGCAGCCTTCAAAGTTCTTGATCGCTTCAATAATGGCTATCTCAATTACTTAGACATCAAATCGTTTCTCGAAAAAAATCGTATTTTTGCATCAACCCAAGAAGTGGATTTATTGATTAAACAATATGACTCTGACGCAGACAGCCGCCTCATCCTCAGCGATTTTCAACAACTTACTTGTCCATCTACAAGCGTAGCTCTCCGTGATCTTGCCATTAGCCGATCTGGACCATTACGTCTCTCTTTAGACGTAGAATTTTTACTTTCCAGACTATTAGAAAAAGAAATAAGTCTACAACGTCGTCTAGAAACTATAAGAAAAGACTTAGAAGCCTCTCCAGATTTTTCTATATTTAAAGCATTCGAAACTGTTGATTATCCTCCGACAAGTTTCATAACTCGTGACAAATTTTTTGATTTTTTGAGAAAAAATCTGATTAGTGCTTTGAATGATGATATTGATGGAATTTTGAGAAGACTTGATATAGATGGTGATGAAAGATTGTCATATGGGGAATTTTCAGATGCAATTAAATGTGCAAGTCCAAGTATTTTTGTGCATTCACCTGTAAGGGAAAGCCAAACAGTCAGGCATTCATCACCTTTAAGAAGATCTCCAAGCCCAAATAGAACAGGTGATCGGGAGCTGAGGACAAGTGGCTATTTGGATTCTTCAAGATCTCTAACAAAATCATCATTTTTGGAAACCTCTGGGCTTAAAAGTCCAAGAAGATCTCCTACAAGATCCCAATACTTATCAAGCTCTAATGGTTTTAATAAATCTTTGGGATCTTCTGGGCTTAAAAGTCCAAGCAGAACAGGAAATTTGGAAAATTCGTTATCAAGATCACCTACAAGATCTCAATTTTTATCAAGTTCCAATGGATTCAATAAAACTACCCGGTCTCAGCCTGAAGAGTCTGAAATCGTTAATGTATTTATCAAACAAGTTGGTTTAGATCGTGATTTAGAAGCTTCTAGAAGAGATCTCGCTTTGTGTTCAGATTTTACATTAATCGATGCTTTCAACATTTTTGATATAAACAACTATGGATTTGTCACCCAAGTCGAGTTCGAAGAAGGTCTGAGATCATTGGGAATTTTGCCGATGAAAGATGAGGTTTCCTTATTATTTAAACATTATGCCCTTGTTGATAGGAGATTAACTTTCAGTGATTTTTGTAAAATTGTGACAACAAAAGATTTAGAATATTCAAGGTTAATCAATGGAAGAATTCCACAGAATTTACCTAGATATGAGAGAAGAAGAACATTCAGATTGAATACAGAAAGCTTGTTTGTTAGAGTAATGAAGCTTCATCTAGAAAATGAAAGTGTAGCAGAAAGCTTGAGACAGCAATTAGAGAGAAGACCTTATTTCAGCGTTTCTGAGGCTTTTCAATGTGTGGATAAAGATAGAAACGGCTTTATAACATTTGATGAATTCCAAGTATTGCTGAGCGATTATGGAATTTATGTGACAAGAAAAGATGTAGAAAATTTGATGGAAAGATATGATAAAGACAGAGATGGAAGAGTTTCTTATTCAGAATTCTTAAATGAAGTTACACCTAAGTCTCCAAGGAGATACTAAGTTAAACCCTTTAATTATTCGCTTTATTTTTCTTCTTTTTCTTTTTCTTTTTTTTAGCTTCAGGCGCAAGCCCTGGTATAAAATTTTCATTTTTATCTGTTTCTTTTGTCTTCTTTTCTTCTTCCAGCCCCATCATCCCTATTCCTCCTTCTCTTGGAGTCAAAGGCTCCATATCTCCATTATCTGGCTTCCACTGGATTTCCCATAGCTCCCCAATCTCAAAATTTGCAAGAATTTCCCCAGTATATTTATATAAAACATATCCATTGTTGTTTCTGATTCTTGGACTTAAAATTCCAACAAAAAATACTTTTCCGTCAGGTCCCCATTCGCAAGAAATTGCATTGGGAATTCTGCATCTTCCTATAATATTAAAGCTTTCTCTTTCACAAATATCTATATCTCCTTGCAGGCTTCCAAATCCTCCTACTAAAAATAAATTTCCATGTGGATTTCATCTTATGAAATTTCTATTACTTTTCCCTAAATCTCTGAATTTCCCTCCTGTTCCTTTATATAAATTTATCCCAGCAGGAAAAAATCCTGCAATTGAAATAAATTCATCTTGTGTTGGAGATCATTTTATATCATGAATTGGCCCTTCATCTAAATTGATTTTCCTTGGTGATTTCCCCTGCATCATCATATATAAAGCATTTTCTCCAGGATAAACTCTACCTGTGTTATCAATTTCTGTTTGGCATATGGATAGGACTCTAGATGAGTCAAAATTTCATTGAAATGAAATATTTTGCGGTCTAGTTATTGATGATGAACTATCCAATTGAAAATTTAAATTTTCATCAGAAATTCAGTAGGAGATTGAAGGAGATGATCCTTTAATATCAACCGAATAAATCGCAAGCCTGTTTGGTAGCTTTTCTGATAATGTATAATTAGCCACCCTAATCTCACTAAAGCTTCTCAATAAATTTTTTTCTGAAACATGATATATTTGTATTTCATCATTGTTTTTGTATAAAAAACTTCTATTATCATGAGTAAAGACTATTGAAGGCCATAATTCTTTATTATAGTTCACTTGGATAAATGAATACAAAGCTTGACCTGTAGAAATTTCTCACACAAAAAGATTAGGATTTTCTTCAATTTGTTTTTCCCATGTCACCAAATAATTTTCACAATGAGAAAAGCTGAGCAATTTAATTCCATCATTCCGTGTCCTCATTAGTTCACTATAACTTTTAGTGTCAATAACCCTAAGTCCATATAAATCTGCATATGCAATTTTCTGTCCAGATGGCGAGCAAGCTGCAGCGAAGCAAGGTGCAGCAAATAAAATTTCGTGAGTTTTTGCATTCAAAATCATTAGAGAATCTCTGGTTCGACAAATGATTTCATTTTGATTTATCATTTAAAATATTATTAATTTATGCTGAAAGAAAAACTTTCAACATATTTAAATTAAAAATCCATTCGCGCCTTTCCATGTATATTCTACATGTGCTTTTTTCTTTTTCTTCATCTTAACCTGATGTGGTTTAGATTTTTTCTCACCATCCTCAAATTTTGGTTGACGAATTTTTATGACAAAGTCATTTCTTGAACCAAGGGCTTGAAGAATAGGGCTTTTAACAGCAGTTTCTGTTGGTTTTTCAATCTTATGAGAAAATCATGATTTCATTGCAGTTTTAGGGGCAGAATAAATCTGATCAACGGATGAAACCCTTCTATGAGTAGACAAAGGGATCTCAGTGACTGAAGTTTCAGTGGCTTTTTCTGCTTCTGCTTCTTCCCCATTGTCAATAATTTCTCGCTTCCAGTTGCTTGGTTTTATTAATTTCATTGTGAGGGTTTTTACTTTTTTTCTTATTACAGTATTGGTTGTTGTTGCTGCTGCTGTTTTGTATATAATTTTTGGTGTCTCTTCGTTATCTTGGGGCTCGTTATCTCTAATTGGAGCTACAGTTGTCTTTCTTGACGAAGTAGGCGACAAGTAAAGAGGCGAATAGAGTTGGACAGGCTCATGGGTAGGATGTCTTTTCACACGTCTTTCTAGTTCATTTATGTTAAATTTTGCAACAGTTTGTTGAGGAAAGATTTTGGAGCTTGGAGAAGTTCATTTCATTGTTTTTGTGCGCACCAGGTTTCTAAGCTTTAGTGGCTTGGTTATAGGAGTGGTTGCCTTTGTGAGAAAATGGGATTCGGGAGAGTCTGAAGGGCTTCTAGAATCAAATGTTGTGAGAGGGATTTTTGGGATTTTTTTAGTTGAATTGATAAAGAAATGATCGGCTGAAGATTTTAAGGAGTCCATATGGTTGAGGAAATCAGTAATTTAGTAAAATATATAATCATTTTTGTTATTAAAGAATTTTAGATTATAATGGCTTATAACCATAATGACAAATTTGATAATATTTTAAATGTTTAATACTGTATATTTATTTGCTTGTGATTAAATAATAAAATTGCATGCAAAGTATTTAAATATGAAATTTACGATATCTTTTTTAAAAATTAACATTTTTAATATCACCAGCAATATCACATTTATTTTTCCCCATAAAATATAATTAAAACTAAAATCCAGTGTTTAAAATAACCAATTCACCTTAATTCTCTTAAAAATTCTTTTATTTCCCACAATTTAGAAAACTCTTTATGGGGGATTTTCGATAAATTCGATTATTCAAATTAGACCTCACTCAATTTTATTATAAATTAATATGAAGGATTCTGTTTTGAATTTGTTCACTATTACTCTTGAAACACTTATAGTAGCACAAATCTACAACTTTCAGATAAAGATACAGTCTGAAATCCCGAATGAAAAAAAAGGAGAAAGCCCTATTTCCTTGTTTCCTACAAATATTTTATCTACGAATCCATCATCAAATCTACATACCCCAAAGAAAGAGCTTACCCCAAGCAAAATATCAAATAAAATTCAAGAAAATTCATTAACAGAAAACGATGAAGCTAAAAATGAGGCAGATTTTATTTTTATCACGCCAACTATGAAAAAATTAAACCCTCACAAGAAACATAAAAAATCCAAGCATCCTCTGGATGAAAAAGAAATGAAGAGCAGAAGGGACAAAGCGGAAGCTATAAATTATCTGCAATTACATGGAAAAGAGAGAAGACGAAGACATATTTAAATAATTTTTGGTAAAAACTTATATTGTTAGTTATCTTGCTTAAAACCTCTGATTTTTGGCTTATACCCTTCAGAATTATTCGCGATTTTCATAATTTTATCATGGATTGCTGACAAACTATTTTTTGTTTTTATTTCGTTGCTTCTGCCAGTAGTTACAACACTATTCCACAATTTTTCATTATCCCTCTGCAATTTTTCATGCAATCCTACAATTTTTCTATCAAAAACTTCTTGTATATAGTCTCTTACCTCTTGCGAATTTTGATCAAATTTATATTGCAATTCATTCATCTTATTCTTTATATCTTCAATAAACTCAGCAGCATCTCTTTCTTTATCATTTGCCACTTGTTTTAGTCTTTCTACTTCACTTTGAATATTTTCGAATTCTGCTTTGACCACTGGATCTTTTATTAAATTTAAAACTTCTTCTTGATTTTTCGCTCGAATTTCTTCAATTTTCCCCAATTCCATCCCCAAACTATCCAGAGAATTCACAATATTTCCCATCTCTTCACCTATTTCTGCAAATTTCTCTAAATTTCTATCATCGTTTCCTTGTTGTACTTTTTCTTCTTCTTCCAGCCTTTCTTCAAGCTTTTCTAAGCTTTCATCAATATCTCTATGTTTTTCTTCAATTTCTTCAGAAAATTTATTTATCATATGCTCTCGCATTAATTTTTCAGTTGATAATTGAACAGTTGTTTGAGATTCAATCAAAGCTGTTTGCTTGGCAACATTCTGAAGTTTTTCATTCAAATCATCAGTGATTGAGTCAATTTCTGACTGCAAAGTCTCTAATCCTCCTAAGAGCTTTTCGAGATCTTCACAAATCCATTGATGCTGCTCTGAAATTTCATCATTGAGTTTGTTGATAATATCAGAAAAAGTTTCACGGTTGTAATATAAAGCTTTTTCAAAATTTCCCAAACTGATATCAACCATTGAAGCTAAATTTTCGATTCGGTCTTCTAGGATTTTAGTATTGACTCCAAGGTGGCTTTCAAGGCTTGCTTGCAGTTCTCTCATTTTTTCTACGATTTGTGAGTCTCCCATATGAGAAATCTTAGTAAGCTCATTTTTCAAAATTTGCAAAGATTGATCATGCTTAATGAACTTTTTTGTTGCATCTGATTTGAATTTTTCATTTGAAATAATAGTCTGTTTCAAGCTTTCAGTAATAGTGGTTATCATTTCTTTTGTCTGCTGATGTTGATTTTTAACAACTTCTACATTTCTTTGTGTTTCTTCTTCAATATACCTGCTTAAAATATCAGCTTTTTCTGAGAATGATTTTGAAGCTTCTTTTGTGTCATATTCTGCTTTAATTCTATTTTTCTCAATGGCGTCTTTATAATTCGAAAGTTCTTGGAAAATTCCTTTTGTCGTGCTTTGTATCATTTGTTTTAAGTCTTTTTCTGCTTTTAGTCTGCAATCAATTTCAGTTTTAACCATTTCTGTCATTTTTTCTGTAATTGAAGCTTGGTAGCTCTTAAACTGCTCAATAGCATCTCTTGCGGCGTCCCCAACTTGTGATAAATCATCCCTTAAAGAAGCTTCTCCTTGAAATCTTGCCCCTTCTTCTTGCTTCAATCCTTCAAAAATACTTCTTATCTGCATATCTAAATTTGCGTTTAAATGATTAATCATTTCTTCTTTTCTCTGGAATTCAGCTCTCATAAGATTTTCCAAATTTGCAAGTCTGTCTCGAAATTCTTCTCGATCGAACTGCATTTTTTCATGTGTCATTTTTTCTTTGACGTCAAAAGTGTATTTTAAATCTTGGTGGGTTCTCAATCTTTCTTCTTGTTCTTGGATGAGGCGATTTAATAAGTCTCCAGTTTTCAGTTCAACTCGATGTTGTATATCTCCTTGTAGCTGGCGTAAAAACAGTTTTAAGTCTTCTTGCAGTCTTTGTGACCCAATTTCTACTTTATCAATAATTTTATGGTCTTGCTCTTGTTCGTTCCCAAGAGCTAAAAGAGCAGTTTCTACCATTTGTACTCTCCTTTCTACCTTTTCTGCTAGCTCGATCAATAAATTTACGTTAGTATCAGCCTTTGTATCTAAAGTTACTACTTGCCGTTCTCCATGGTTAAGTCGAGATTCTAACTGAGATACACGGCTTTCTACGCTAATTGACAAATTTTGTAAAAATTCATTCATTTTTTCTTGAGATTCACCAAGTCTTACAACTTCTCCAAACAAAACTTGTGATTTTTCTTTATTTTTTATCTGCACCTTTTGATCTTCAGTCAATTTTTCTTGCAAAATGTTTCTCATTTGGATTAATTCTGAGTCTGCTTGAACTGAGTTTCCTTTCTCGAATTTGCTCATTTGGTCTAAAATAAAAGAATTAAGCCTTTCTTGCTCTTTTATTTTTAAATCCAGGGCTGATACCTTAGAAGCAAGGTCTTCTGGGATACGGTTACGGCCTCTTGACTGCGGAGTTCCAATCCCTGATGGTGGACCACCTCTTAGCTTTATATCTGTACTCCTCGACCTCACAGGAACTTGTTGAAAAGACTTATCCAAATCCTGATGTGCCTGCAGTACTGCTGCAATCGACGATGAATCATATCGTTGAGGCTACATAAACTTTTACGAATTTTGCCATAATTTAAATACTTAAGAATAAAAATTGGTAAAATTCATCTATCTATATATCAAAATATAAAAAACAAAAGAAATGGCAGTAGTAATACGACAAGCGCTTTTCAGAGGGCGTGGCATGAATATGTCTGAATTAGAAGAGCACGCCATGGATAATCGTGAAGCCTTGATGAGGCAAGAAGACCTCTCTCGCATAAGAGACGAGGCTGTTGACGAAGATATGATGGATTCAAATTCTTTTAATGAACAAGAAGAAAAGCGCAAAGAACAGTCCAGAGCAGTTAAAAACCAGCTCATGAAAAAAAAGCTTGAAAAAATAGCCAATTATAAAGCGAAATTAAAAATTTTTGACACAGTTTCTGTAATTCTGTCAGCGGGTGGGGTGTTTTTAGCATTTCTTGAAGTCGAAAATAATTATAGCACAAACGGTGGGAAAAAAAGAAATGAGTCTAACAGCTATGATTTCATACTGAGATCGATAATTACAATTTCCACTATAGCTTTGCTTTTCTTTATATATTTGCACCACTTATTTGTATATCAAATAGCCCGTGAGCATCAAACAACTTCTGAAGGTGTTGGCTCCAATTTTTTTGGCAGCATACAATTTAAATGAATGTGGGTTGAGATATTATATAATGCAATTCACTGTCCACCTGGATTAGACATAGAATTTCATTTCGAACAATTGCATGGGACTTTAGTGTTGTCAGTAGACCAAATGCTTTCTTGTATTATGCTTGTTAGAGCGTATATATTAGTAAGAGTGGTCAAGCATTATACCAAGTGAGGGACAAGCCATGCTGACCAAGTCTGTGACTATTTTGGCTGCGATGCCAATAATTTATTTGTGCTAAAATCAGTTTTCAAGGACAAGCCTTATTTTGTCCTGGGGTGCTGTATGATATTGAGTATATGTGTGTTTGGGTTTGCAGTGAGGACTTTTGAAAGGCCTTATAATGCAGAAAATGGGGAGCAGCAAAACTATAACTATGTGTGGAATGCTTTTTGGCTAGTTATTATTACAATGTGTACTGTAGGGTATGGTGACTTTTATCCGCAAACTCATATGGGGAGATTCGTTATTGTTATAGCTTGCTTTTGGGGGGTGTTTTTAGTATCAATGACTGTCGTCACGTTGACGGAAAGTTCAGAGTTCAGTAAGGGGGAAGCGAGAGCTTATGATATTTTATATAGGCTGAAGGCTAAAGAAAGAGCTAGTCATATTGCCAAAAAAGTTGTAGCAAAAGCTGTACACCTGAATTTCTTGAAAAGAAAAAAGAAAAAAGATCCAGCACTTCATCACCATTATTTGATGAAATATAATGAACTAATGAAAGTTTTACAGATCTTTGCAGTGCAAAGGAAAATATGGAAAGATTGGGAACCGCCGGTGGAAGAAATGCTCAAACAGCTTGCGGAAAGAATTGATGTGGATTTGGAGACACTTAAAAGTCAGGTTGCAAGCGTGTTCGAAATTGAGCAACAGCTGAAAAGAGTAGAAGTTTTTCAGGAGCAAGGAATTAATGCTACAAAGCTGTCCATTACTTATTTAGAAGAACTTGATGGGCAGCTTGATACAGTTATTCAAAAACTGATGAAAAAAGCAAGTTAGATTGTCATAATTTAATAAATGTCAAATAGAGTCTTAACAATAAAAGCATTATTTTCAGATAATTCATTACAAAAGGAAAAGCGGAAAAGAGAAAGATATGAAAAAGCTATAAAAGAGCTGGAAGCGAATAAGAAGTTCCTTGAAGAGAAGGAACAACTAAGAAGAGAAAAATGACAAAAATTTCGAGCTAAAGAAGCATTAAAAAAACAAGTCAATGAATATCTCAGAATGCAAAATGAAAAGAATGCCAAATTGCATGATCATGCAAAAACCATTCAAAATTGATACAGAAATTTAAAGCTCTATCGAAAAAGCGAAAATGACAAGTTAGAAAATCTTAGATTTTCTGTATGTGAAAACATTGATAACCTCCAATCTGCTTCGAATTATATTTTTTGAAATTTCGGTTCTGAGCTTGAAAAAAGTGTCATAAAAATCCAACAAGCATATAGAAGGCATAAACTTATCAGAAAAATATGAGGGACAGTAAAAGTACTGAATTTAATAAAAAAACGTAAAAAGAAGGATGCAAAGAAAATCATTAAAAATGGGCTTCGGATGCTAGCTAACAGAAATAAGATAAAAAACCAAAAATGGTGCATTTTTAGAGAAAAAGAGCTCAAAAGAATTCAGAAAAATTTAGCATTGATAAAAATCAGCCAGTGTTGAAAAAAGTTAATGCTGTCAGGGAAAATCATAGTAAGAAGATATCAAAAATATTACAGAAAATTATTCGCACAAGGTACAATTCAAAGAATGGCAGGCAGATTTGTTATGGGGATGCCAGAATCCACTCCGAATCAAAGAAGAATTTCTATATGCTCAGTTGCCTCATCAGTATCCACTCCATTTAGACATTTGACTCATACTCCTGCTAGCTCATTCCATGAGCCAGAACCTATATCAAATAATCTAATGGACGATATTTTGCTACAAAACATGATAATTGCAGAAAAAAGGAAAAGAATCAGAAAAGCCAAAATTTCTTACCGTATCAAGCCACTCAGACTTCGGTCAATTGAGCCAATTCTTATAAACGATGAAGATGAAGCATTAATTAAATCATATGAGACATCAAGAAACCAAACAAGACCTTTGGATGCAACATCCAGAACTTCAAGAAATCATACATTGAATATCAGTTTTACTAATTTAAGTGGTATAAGCACTCAAAATTCAATTATTTTAAACAAAAGCAGAGAAAGCACTGCAGAAGGTCGCAAACGAATATTGAAAAACCATATTTTGTTGAAGCCCACAAGCTTATTAAAGCCAGCTATAAATCAAAGATTTTTAAAAAATTAACTTAACTCTCAATTATCTGGAAATTATTTTGCTTTAATTGAAACCAAAAATTGCCAATTTCTTCTTTCACATAGCTCCCTCGTTGAAATATTTTTATTCTCCCTGAATATTCTGTTGAATATCCGCTTTCCAGTTCTTTGATTTCTATATATGTATCTGAACTTTCTTCTAATTGCCAAAAATGTGATAAAATTGCTTCAGGAATTTTTACAATCATAAATGGGTAAATAAGCTTCAATGAATAAATAAGTTGGAGGCAGAAATTAACACCTTTGATGCAATATAAAGGATATAAGTTGTCTATTACAAGAATCTGAATTTTAGCACTGAATTTTTCGATTTTTTTGAGAAGTGAATCTATTTTTGTGGTATTTTTGGGGTTTTGCCATGTTGAAGGTGGCTCTTCTAATAGTGGAAAGTCTTCAGAGTTTCACGCAGTTTCATATTCTAAATAAATTGGGTCAATCATGTATTTTTTAAATAGAGCTGAATAATGAGCGCTGTTTCCAGAGGATGACAAGAATAGAGTGGGATGTGATATCTGCTTGAGTAATTGTAAAATAAATCCAGTGCTATCGTTCTCAAGTGTGTCTGAAATTACATAGAGTCCTGGAATATTCAATGTTTCTATCACAGACATTATTTTTATTAATTTTGCAATTGTTTCCAATTAAAGAGTCAATATCAGTTTTTAATATAAAAAATTATAAAAAGAAAATCATAATAATCAAAATTTACTCCCAGTAGCTTCTAATCCATATATAATTTGCTTTCAAAAAATGCAATATTCAGTAATAGGTGATCGGAAATCAGCTCTGCTCCACCTTCTCCACATACCCCCACAAGAGCGTTCTTACCAAGACTTATGCGATCTCTCAAATCTCATCTCTGTATTCTCTATTCAGGACATAAAAATTTTCCAAGATTTCAAATACACTATGAAGCTAAAAAACCTTTGCAAACACCTTTTATTAGTATCTTATGGCACAAAAGAAACAATTTTCCGAGAAGGAGATGACGGTGAAGCTTTTTATTACATTATTTCTGGAAAAGTTATCCACTATGTTTCCTCATCTAAAAACGGAAAAACTAAGCTTATTAGTGTAGCAGAATCCAAAGAAGGAGACTCTTTTGGAGAGCTTGGACTTTTATATGGCATTAAAAGAAGCAGTTCTGCAATTACAAATACTCCAGTAGAAGCTATGGTTTTAACGAAAGAAAATTATGATAAAGAAACAAAAGGAGATGACTTCGAAATTCAGACAAAAGCAATACACTTTTTCCAAAAGCATAAACTGTTGCAATCAATTCCTCAACAATTGTTAATTGATATTGCTAAAAAATGCAAAAAACCTATTGAATTCAAAACCAGTGACTTGATAGTGAAACAAGGGTTTAAATCAGAAGCGATTTTTTTTATAATAAAAGGTGCAGTAAAATTGATGAGGAGAATTGATTTTAAAAAAATTTCTAATTTGTATAGTGTCTTGTCACCAACAAAGCCAAATGATAGTGATTATCAAGAGCAAAATATAGAGACTAAATTAGTGGAAATCCAAAATTTATCAAAAGGAGACTCTATTGCTGATTATGAAGTATTGAGAAATTTACCGTGCAGCTGCACTGCGATTGCAACAATGCCTACAAAAGTTTATAAAATTTCTATGCAGGATCTGAAATTGCTTGATTCCATTGATTTTCAAAATTTAGTGAATTTGACTGAAAGTCTACCTGATGATAATGAAATAAGGAAGAATTATATTCAAACGGAAAAATGAAATTCATATAAACATTCGTATGTGAACAGTATAAAATTCGAAAAAAAATACAAAAATAATTTTAATTTTAGGATGGAGCCAATAAAATCGTTTAAATCGAGAAGCATAACACCAGAAAATATCTTTTCTAAGCCTTTATCACACATCAAACTTAGTCCAATATACAAAACAATGTTCTAATTCAAATTTAAATAAATTGTTTAAGTATTGGCTAATTTCTGAAATTAATTAATCCTAAATATATATAGCTTGCCTCATTAAATATATAAATTTATAAAAAATTTCAGTAAATTTTTAAAATTTAGATAAAAGCCCATCAAAGAATTATAAAATAAAAATCTAATAAATTGTTTCAAAATCAAGATCTTCGATCAAGAAATATAAAAATGTGAAAATAAAAATTTCACTGGTTTATTGCATAGGTCTTTTTCATACTTTCAAGTATTTTTGGGTTTTAAACCCAAAGTATCCATATTTAATTTTGCTATAGAGCTAGCAAAATGGAAAATCTTAAAAGATATATCGAAATTAAACCTTCTTAAAATGGAATAAATTTAATATAAGAATAAATCCTAATCTATTAAATATCATATTTACACATATACACATATTTAATCATTTTTCTCACCTTATATTATTTTTTAAAATGATATCAACTACTAGTGATATAGACCTCGATCTATGTCTTGGGTCTCCACACCTATTCGAAGAGTCCAGCCTCAGCACTATGTGGAGCGAAGGCCAAGCTCCACAACTTCCTACTCAACCCTCGACAGACAGCTCTCCAACAGCTTCATTTCCTCGTTCCAGAAATGGTTTAAAATCAATAAGTTGGAAGGTAAAGGACATAGTTGAGCGACAAGGCTCAGCTTCCTACAAATCCGTTGCCGATGAGCTATTATCTGAACTCAACATTCCTACAACTGCGGCCAAGGACGAAAAAAATATCAGACGACGGGTTTATGACGCATTAAACGTATTAATTGCTGCTGACGTTTTATGCAAAAACGGAAAACTCGTCGAAATTAAACACAAAGATAATGAAAGTTTTTCATGTGACAGTGAATCTGTTAGGGAAAAACGAAAAATCCTACGAGAACTTGTAGAAAAGTTGGGATCTATGAAAGGGCTTATAAATAGGAACATGAAAAAATCAAAGCCCCAGGAGATTTTAAAGGTTCCGTTTGTAGTAATGATGACAGATAGTCCTATAGAGAGGGATTTGAAGCTGGAAATGAAAGTTTCCAGCAGAGGGATTGACACAAATGTAAAATTTGATAAGCCGTTTGAGATATTAACGTCATATGAAGTAATAACAAAACTTTGTCTTCATAATCATTATGCAGATTTACCTACTGAGGTGCTGAGAATTTGCAAAGGTACTTCGGAGGGTAAATTTTAATATAAGTTGCAATTGTATATATTTTAATGAAATTACAAAGGGTAGAATAGTTTATAATTTTGAAGATTTTTAATAATTTTTGTATTTGAACAATTAATTTATTTGATTTTATAAAAATTCTAATATAATCGAAAATGTTGAATCAATTCATTCATATTTTCTTAAATAAGAGTTGCTTTATTGAAAATAGATTTTAATGACATATAAATATGCTTAACCAAGAAGCAGTTTGTAGCAAAATTACTGAAAATATTTATATTGGAAACTGCAGTGCCGCAATCAACAAGACTCTTATGAAATTCAATCAAATCACTCACATTTTAGTCTGTGGCGTCGGTCTACCGAATAATTATAACAGTGAGTTTACTTATAAGCATTTAAAACTGGAGGATATCCCATCATTCCGAATTATCGATTTTTTTGATGAAAGCTCAAATTTTATTAACGATGCCGTTGAATCAGGCGGGTCTATTTTTGTGCATTGCGCAATGGGAATTTCCAGAAGCGTCACTATTTTGGCTGCTTATTTAATTAAATATAACAAAATGAGCACAAACCAAGCATTATCATATATAAGGAAAAAACACCCAAGGGCGAATCCTAATAAAGGATTCAAAAAACAATTATCAGAATACAAACGAAAATTACTAGAAAATCAAGACCAATTAAATATAAAAGCTTGTAAATGCGTCGTTTTTTAATTATTTCTTGCTGTTCTTTCAAATTGGAGCTTGGCTGCCATAAAAGCCCAGACCATGAAATATACAAAAAAGCCTAAAATTGAGGCTAAAAATAAATAAAACCAAATAATGTTGCCTTTCCCTATACATTTCCCTGAAAGCGGACAATGGTGATCATACCCTTCACAGCATAATCCACAGTCATCACAATGTTCTGTACCTTTTGCAGTCATAACGTGACAAACCCTGCAAAAGCTTTTATTTTCGGCTTTTCCCAGTTCAATTTCTTCTTGTGTGTCATTTACTACAATTCCAGGATTTTTCAAAGCGGTCATTACATAGGTCATAAGGACTCAGGTGACAGTTCCAAAGCCAATAAATTGCATAGTAGGATCTACCATAGGAGCCATAACCATAACATTAAAAACCATTGCAGAGATCATGATTGATAATAGGCAAAGATTAAACATCCAGTCAGGACCTATTGTGTAGGTGATTTTGCCTTGTGAGTATCAGACAATGCATTTGCCAAGCTTGGAAATTCCGGATTTTTTTTGGAACTTCGCTTCGCCGATTTCTCCCATTTTATAAGTTAATTACAATATTTATCAACTTTTACTTCAAATCGAGTCCAGGTCCCAGTCTTTATTAGACTAAGCTGGGAGTACTCTAAACCGGCTTGTTTTTCTTCTTCTAAAACATCTTTGTTATTGTCTTCTGCGATATATGAATAAATACAGTTTATGAAACCGAATCGCTGGGTGTTATATAGCTTAGTCTCACACATTATGCACTTTTCTTCTTTTAAGGACGATGATTCCATTAATAAATCAAAAGTCCCTAAGCCTTTGTTTATGTAGACTACCTGCTTGTACGCTGCACAGGTTGGATTCATGCAGAGACCTTCTTTACTGAGGCCAGTTTTTTTAATTTTTCATGAACTTGGTGTGCAGGACCCATGGGTTTCTGATTGGAAAATTATATGAATTTGGGATTTTTTAGAATATGGAAAACTGTCATCAAGTGTGACTTCAGTGTCGTTTATGATAATTCTGCACTCTGATATTGCACAGCAGCTTTTAGCTTTTAAAATCTCTGCTTTGAGCATATCAACCGTAAAATTCTTCGGCAGCTGAATGCAAGTTGAAGTATCAGCGCAACAGTGCACTGAAAGAGTTATTGAAATTTTATCTTTATTTTTGGGAATTACAATTGCGGTCATTTTTTCAGAATTCGCACTATTTAAATCAGCAAGTGTTGCATGGTCTTTATGACCATAAACTTTCCCACGAAATTTAACAAGAACTTGGTAATTTTCTACGGTGTATGACAATGGCAAAAAGGACTTAAGATCCTCGCAAATACTTTTCATCGGGTAATCGCGCCGAATCCGCAGTCGCAAATTTGAGGTTTGAAAGAACCTGGAATCGAGCGTGAAGTCAACGCTCACACTCATTTGTCCTTCGTTGCAGACACCCATATTTTATATCAAATTAAGAATATTGGTTCATAATAAAACATGACAAAGGCCGTCAAATTGGTTAATAAATATACTCATCAATAATCGAAATTTTAAGGAAAAAGCAGGAAATGAAATAAATCTATATAAAGAAGGAGAGGAACTTTCATAGGAATATCACAGAAAAAACATGGAGAACTTTGGACGAATTTGCTCAAAAAATCAAGGTTGTTGATAATAAATCCAAAAAACTGAAAATTCATGAGTTTCTTGAATCATCACTTTCATCAACAAAATTTTCTTATAAAAATGAAGCCTTCAGATGACGTCAATAATCATCAAAAACTTCTGTTTCTATATTCTCCAAAAACTATCAAAAAAATCCTTATAAAATTAATTTTTACAATTATTTTTCTCTCCAAAATTCACTATTATTTACATTATAATATTTTCGCTTTTCCTTCTGTTATGGCCTTTGCTTGGCTTTGGCTTAAAAATCACGCTGTCTTCTTGCTCTTGAAAATTAATCTCTGGAATATAAGAGCAATCTGGAATATCCTGCATAAAAAAGCTTCCAGGGCCATTTTGTGTTTTACTTGACGTAATGCTCCCAAGCAGCAAATCTGATAGCCTTGCAGTGCTGACCATGTCTTCTTTAATGAACAAATCTGATTCAAAACTCCCCATTTTGTTATTGATTTGCTCCAGTAGTGAATTTTTTAATTTTCTCAAATTTTCTTGTTTGTTGTTTTTAGCATATTCGTCATTTTGTTCAATAATGTCAATCATATCTTGGAATTCTTGGATTCCACGATTAGAGTTTGACTCATCTTCGCTTTCTTGGCTTACCAGTCGTGGCTCGTCTATTTTTTCTTCTATTTCATTCAAAATTGGAAGGCTCATTTCTTCGCTATATTTTGTTGCCTTTAAAATTGATTTGACTTTTTGACTACTGTCAACCTCGATTTCTGGTATTTTGTTAGAGAGCGCTGAAAAATAAGCCTGAGTTCCAGAAATAGTGCGTTTATGCTTTGGCTTTGGATGATTCGGCAGTGGAGGCTTTAATGAAAATTCATCCATGGAATATGTGCTTCTGTGAGTAGGGCTTTTTTTCACCTCATCAAATAGCAGTTTTGGGTCTCTTTTATTAGGGAGCTGCAAAAACTGTGAATTATTTGACTGGGAAGATGTATGTGTAGAGTCTGATATTGGATTAAATAGTCTTTCTGTAGGAGTGATATTAGTTAGGTTTGAGAATTTCATTTTATTATAAGACTGAGACTTTCTTATGAAAATGGTGGGAATTAAGGGAAAGACGAAGCTAAGTGTTAAGTAATAAAAAGATATTAAAACTTGAATACCTATTGATGCAAATTTTTAAGAGAAAATTTAATTTATAATCGTTACGTTTGTTGTATATTACTGATTTTATTAAATATGTTATTAAAGTTATCTAATAATGGATTTTTCAGAAAAAATTTGAAAAGGTTGGATATTTTGAGGAGGTTTTGCAATTTATTTTTAATAAAATTTAGCTTTTCTATTTCATCTGAAGAAAACAATATCACCATTAGCTGAAATTATCGCATTTAAATCAGGTATTATCAGCTAAAATATAATTTTCACGCAAAGATTTCGTTAAAAATCTGTTGGAAATTATTATCTTTTGATTCTAATGAATTGCTTACGATAGGAATCTTAATCATGATAAAGTTTAAATTAAATAATCCTATTAAATTAAATGATAGACCTTTTCAACAGCATTTATAAAAATTTGTGTACTCACAACCTTTTCCAAGAACTTTACATCACCAGATGGAGCATTATCTAGCAAGATTTTTCCCAGCTCCTCTATATCAACATATTTACTTTCTAATCTAGATGGTTGCCTTGGCAGCAGTCCAAGTATACTCTGCCAATATCTTCCAATCTCATCTATTATGCTATCAAAAGCAATTTTCTGGTCACTTGATGGAGTATAGCAAATTCTTCCAGTAAATTTTTTATAAGGAACGCTCAAAACGTTTTTCATATTATTAGCGAATGGCTCTTTCACTGACTTGGAAATCGCATTTGTCCTCAAAATTCTTTTGGATACTTTAGGCTCATCCAAAATTACCCAAATAATATGTGAGTATTTTTTATTTGTGTATGACTGAGGTGCTGTTGGAAGTCCCACAAGCAAAGGAACTGGGGCTTCTAAGACATCTTTTAAAGATTCAGGCAAAATTGGGGTTAATAAATGTGTCCAGTTAAATGGTCTTAATAGTGAATAAAATCCCAACACACAGCTACTGATATAGTCAAGGTTCCTGCTCACAAAAACTACTGATTTTTCTTGGATTAGTGCACATAAAAGTCAGAAAAAGTCTTTAAATTCTAATAAAGAAAATAGCAAGGGACAGAAAAATGAAGAATCCAATAAAGATAAATCGCTAGGAAGAGAATAATAAATATCATTGATTGAATGCAGATTTATCATTATTTGTAAAGTCGGTATAAGTGAGTAATTTGCATAGTAGTCTTGCAGCAGTCCAATTTCTTCATCACTAATAATTCTTTGTTTTCTAAAAACAGATTCAATCGATCCTCGATTATATGGAGAGCGCTCCGAAATATTGCTTAATCTTTGGATCTGCTTTATTGCAAGAATCTTATATAAAATCTCAAAGTGAAGTTCAAATGTAGGGCAATATGATACTAGACAGTAACATTTAGGGATTATTATATGTGTATTTTCAATTTGCTGGTCAGTGCTGAGATCTTCAATGATGACACAGCAGCAATATAAAAGCTCTTTTTCAGAATTCGCTATATTCTCATAAGGGA
The DNA here is from genome assembly GCA_949751825.1 of Blepharisma undulans. Classification (NCBI taxonomy): domain Eukaryota; phylum Ciliophora; class Heterotrichea; order Heterotrichida; family Blepharismidae; genus Blepharisma; species Blepharisma undulans. Next base: position 52,890 of record CATKHM010000008.1, read on the forward strand.
ATTTTTCTTCAGTATTATTTGATTTTAACGTAAATACGAAACTGTTCCCTTCTCGCTTTTGATGAGGTCTCAATACTTCATGTACATCACTAGCAGATTCTGTAAGCCCTAAATATCGTACTGTAACTCCTGATGGAAAGGAAAAATTCCCTATTGCTCTATACTGTGGGCTTGCACTTGTAATATTCCTGGCTGGATATTGATATAGAATTTCTGCCTCAGTGATAGTTCCAGGCCTGACTTTTCGGTCGTCGTTAATACCCAAAATAAAAAACTCTTCGAAAAGTTTGTTAGCTTTTGGGGTGTTTGTTTCTCTAGCAAAAGGGTTGACCTGCTCTTCAGTTTCTTTATGGAGCATTTGCTTCATACTGAGAGCTTTGTTAATTGAGGATTGGAGTGTGTTGCTGGAGCCACATAAAGTTTGGGCTAATTCGTCTATTTGTTGGTTAGGTACATTTAAATAATCTGGCTGTTGTCTCTGAGACAATGCTTTGATTTGGGATTGGAGATTTTCTATCAACTCTTGATCTTTTTTGCTCCTTTCTGAAGCCTCAGTGAGAGATGATGTCAACTCAGCATTTTTCTCACGGAGCTGCTGATTTTGGTTCAAAATGCTGAAATATCTGTCTCTTCAGTAGAGAATCTCGTCATCTTTGCTTTGCATTTTTATGGAGATTTAATAAGATATTATACTTTTTATAAGTAATAATATAGTTTATACATGAGATTTTGGTATTTTTAGAAGATTTTTCTCTAAATGCTTCTTGCCTATTACTATGCCTAAATAAAAATGAGCTTGACTCAGGAAATAGAAATCAGTGAGGCTATCAATGGAAAAGCAAACGTTTATTCTTTCCAATCTCAGGATGCTACTAATGCAAATACCATGAAACTTCCTCAATGTTCTCAATCAGAACCAATTCTCCGAATCAGGAATCTCTCAAAAATATACAAAATGCCAGGACGTGACGAGTCTGTTATTGCCTTAAAAAGTATTAATTTAGTCGAAACAACTGAATTCGGCCCAATTCGTGAAGGCGAATTCATCATAATCCGTGGTCCCTCCGGAGGTGGCAAAACTACCCTTCTCAACATGATCGGGACTATTGACACTCCTACCGAAGGCGAAATCGAGCTCTTTGGAACTCACATTTCCAAAAATTCCTCTGACAGCTATTTATCCAAACTCAGACTTGAACACATAGGTTTTGTGTTCCAGTCGTTTAACTTGCTCGCTACCATGACAGCGTTTGAAAACGTTGCACTTCCTATGAACTTACTCGGAAAACTCAAGAAAAAAGAAATCAGACTCAAGGTCAGAAGCTTGTTGACGAAAGTAGGGCTTCAGGACAGAATGGACCATTTACCCTCAGAACTATCTGGAGGTGAACAACAAAGAGTTGCTATAGCAAGAGCTCTAGCAAATAGTCCAGAATTATTGCTGTTAGATGAGCCTACTGGAGATTTAGATAGCAGAAGCACAGTAGATGTCATGAATTTGTTGCTAGATATTAATATGGGAAAGACTGGAGAAAGGCCGACTACGTGTATTATGGTCACTCATAACCCTGAGCTTGAATGCTATGCTGATAGAATTTTGTATGTGAAGGATGGGGAGTTCCAATTCCAAGCATATAACATTGAGAAAACTCCACTGGTATATGAAGATTATGTCGCATTTTTAGATGTTAATCCTTAATTACATATAAATATGAAAAAAACTATCATAGCGCCTTCTGTTTTGTCAGCGAATTTGGCACGCTTATTGGAGGATTCAAGAGCTGTGATAGAGCAAGGTGCTGATTGGATACATTTAGATGTGATGGATGGACACTTTGTCCCTAATTTAACATTTGGACCACCAGTAATAGAGTCATTGAGGAAAGGGATTTCTGAAGTGTTCTTTGATACACATATGATGGTGAGCCATCCTTGGGATTGGGTAGAAGCGGTAAAAAAGGCTGGAGGCTCTGGGTATACTTTTCACATAGAAACTACACCTGAAGAGTCGAAATTTGTGGAGCTATTGAACGATATCAGAGCTAAAGGAATGAAAACCGGAGTAGCATTGAAACCAGGGACACAGCTTTCAGAGATGCTTTATGATGGAATTAGAAGAGGACTAATCGATATGGTATTGATAATGACGGTAGAGCCAGGGTTTTCGGGACAGAAATTTATGCCTAATATGATGGATAAAGTAATAAGTCTTAGAAGAGACTTTCCTGAGCTGAATATAGAAGTGGATGGAGGGGTGAAAGTTGAGAATATTGATATTGTAGCAGATGCTGGAGCAAATGTAATTGTGTCAGCAACTGGAGTTTTTGATCATCCAAACTGGAGAGAAGCAATGAGAATTATGAGGGAAAGTGTAGATAGTCGACAAAGTATTAGTAATTAAGGATTTTTAAGGATTTATCAGAGTATATATGGGTGGCATAAACTTGTAAAAAGCCACACTTTATATTAGAATTTAGATGAAATTGTTATGATGATTAGTTTGTGTTGAATTTATATTTAGTTTGAATTGATTTAGATCCATGTATGTTCTAATGCCAATGTATTTAATTCTAATGCATTATAAATCTATTGAATATATTGATATTTCGTGGAATAAAATTATCCACTGCCATTTATGTGACAAAACCTCTGCTGCAAGAAAATTATTTAAGACGAATTTATCAATCATTTATTCATTCTTTTCGTAAAGGACAAATATTAAAATAAAAAAATTTTCTCTTCTCCGAAGCCTGCTTAAATTTTTTCTCCTTTGTATTCTCTTCAAATACAAAATAAATGCAAAATTACTGAATTTTCCTCATAGCCAGCAAGATATTGAAAATCATTATTTTTTTAAATTCAACTCGACTGCTTATTAAAAACCTTCATTGTATAAAAAATTTTTAACGCATAAATTTCAAAATGCTAATATTTAAATTTTAATCAATCTCTTGTTAATTCGCTAGTCATTAAAATGGTCCATACCTTGCAACCACTCCCTTACAGCTATACAGCCCTTGAGCCTCATATGGACGCTCAGACTGTTGAAATCCACTATGCAACTCATCACAACTCTTACGTCACCAAACTAAATGCAGCCCTTGCAGATTTCCCAGACAAGGCCAATCTAGATCTCTCTTCTTTGCAGCATGTTGTTGCAGGCACTAGTCCAGCTGTGATCAACAATGCAGGTGGACACTATAACCACACTCTATTTTGGCAAAACATGGGCCCTATTGGGTCTTCAAACCCAGCTCCTTTTGGAGAACTTTCTGCCAAAATTGATCAAAAGTTTGGGTCATTTGAGGCTTTTAAGCAACAATTCACAGCTGCCGCTGTGAATAGATTTGCATCTGGATGGGCATTTTTGACTGTCAAGCAGGATGGGACACTTGAAGTGCACAATACTCCTGGACATGAAAATCCGCTTATGGATGGAATCGGAACCATCCATGGAGTTCCAATTTTGACTTGTGATGTTTGGGAGCATGCTTATTATTTGAAGTACCAGCAGAAAAGACCTGAATTTGTGGAAAATTGGTGGAAAATTGTGAATTGGGATAATGTGGTGAGCAATTATGAAAATTATGCTAAAAAGGGACAAGCTGTGTCGTTTGTGAAACCTACTAAGAAGAGCGGGTGCTGTAGTATTTTCTAAATCAAAAAGTAGAGTATAGCATGGGTTGCAGAAGCCTAAGCTTAGTTAAAATCAAAGTAAATTTTGAATTTCTAATTAAATTGTAAAAGTAAAACTTTCTTCGCAAAAAGAATTTGACATATAGGATAAATAGACTATTTAATATCCATTTTAAACAATTCATGCTATTTTTTTATTTTCAATAAATTGGAGAATTTGCATGATATATATCTTTTGACAATTTTGCTTGCTGTTTTAATTTTAGGGTTGCCTTATTGCAAAGAATTACTGCATAAGCTATGCATGGAAATATTTGGTTTTAATAGTAAAAACAGTAGTTAACACATTTTATAGTCATTAACAAAATCAGCAAATTAGCTGAAGCACGATTCAATGAGTTTTCGTGATTATTTATATTGGATTTATACTATTTTTAGTTATATTTAGCCTCAAGCAAATTTAAATCAAGAATTTTATCCAGTTATAAATTTATATTGCAGCCTATAAACATCATATTAAAGTAAGAAATCATATATAAATCTGCAAATTAAACTTAAGACCATATTCCATTTGCCTTCTAACCACATATTGCTATTAAGTGCTATTTTTTAATTATTTTTCAGTATGTTTAAAGTTATTCAGATAATATTGAGTATTAATCAAAAGTCCTGAGTCCAATTGCCATCTAGAATAAGTATAATAAAGAAAAATTATTATGACTGCTCTTGGAAAAAAATTATTAAAAGATCAAAAATTATCAAAATAAAAATAGAGTGGCATTTATTTTCAAAGTTAGTTTAATAATTTAAACTGAAACTTATCAATGATTATTTAAACCCAAATGCGATAAAATTAATTTCAATTTAACTTTAAGTATTATTGATTTAATTTTAGATAATAAATATTGCTTAGACCTTAGGTATTTAATAGTTTAGATTATTTCTTTTTATTATTTTGAACCTTTTTTATTAAAACTCTTTTAATAGAAACACAACAATTTTTAACTAACTATTCCTTTGATTAGCTATAAAAATGTTTGCTTATGATATTATCATCAATTGCTGATTATATTATTTTATATTGAAAATATTTTTGCACAATCTTATGGAAAAATTTCAAAAATAGGTATTTTATTGATGGTTTTGCTCCCTCTAATGGAAAGTTATTAATCAACTTTTAATTTTCTTATTACAATTAATTTTCTATAAATGTTCGAGTGCTATTTTATTACTTTTAATATGATTTTGAAAATTCATTGACAGTATTTGTTCAAAAAATTTCAATTCCCTATTTAAGTGTTGGGAGATTACAGTTACTTTGATAAATTGCAGCTAAATCTCAAGTAGCTGTTTGGTTTGTTTAAACAGCTCATAATTAATCGCCGAAATAGAACTCATATAAATTGTAACTCAATTTATACTGGCCTACTATTGAGAATCAATTAAAATAAGCCAAAATGGTAAATTATTAAAATGCAAGACAGCATGCCTTATATTCATTTTATAGTTATATATTCTCTGCTTGGATGTCTTTAATAATTTATTGATCTTCTAAATTAAATCTCACAGTATTTTTATAATCAATGCTTATAATAAACAATTATTGTATTTTATCCAACATTTTAGTAAATTTTTCCAAGCCAAAAGTACACTTTTGAATCGCAACAAAGACACAAATATAAATAATTTTGTAAAATATTTGGATAAGAATTTCCGTTTTATGAGTAAAAATTAATATCTTTTCAAAAAACCGAATTTCTGATTTTGTAAGATGGGTTGGCACTATGTCTAATACAGAAAATGGACGAAAAGTCAGAAAAAAGAAAGCAAGGCTTTTTTAGCATAGGAATTTTTAAGATTTGATATCTTTTAATCATGCTAAATTTGTCTTCTTCTGGTGCCATCCTCATTGCCCAGAATGATAAAAATAAAAGCAGCTTAATTTGAGTCGATGCAGTAATAAAAAAAATTGGTTCAGTTATTGACTGACATCAATGTAACTACTCAATGATGGCGGAATGCTTCAATTTGTATCCAGATTCATTGATAGTTCTTGATTTATATGAGGATTTTGAAATCCAAATAAGTTTATCACTGCTATGTAAAGAAAATAAGAAAATTCATTTAGTATTACAGAAAAACTATGAGCCCTCATACTATGATGAATGAGCCTATAGCACTGTCCCATCAAACTCGGCCCAAGTGGATGCGTACTTTTCAGTTTTAAAATACTTCAACTGAACCAAAGGGCTTGCAATTACTGATGAAGGCAATATTTATACCAAACAAAAATTTTCAGACTATTCAGAAAATTTTGACTACTTAATTATAGAATCGTCTACAAGCATTGATAAGTTAGTAAATAGAATTATTAAACCCTTGGGTGCCACACTGTATTACATTCTTACAAATTCTGCTCTTTCACTAAAAATTCAAAAATCTTTGGAACTCAAAAAGCTCCTATTGAACGGAGACGGAATAGTTTTGAATCAAAACAGTGGTTATGGATGCAATATTGATGGAGCAATAATTGTCACTGTAAACGGGCAAGAATATGCAAGCTCCCAAGAGGAATTTTTATTAAGTTCAACAGAAAAATTACTTCAATATTTATTAAATCGTACAACAGAACATGCAACATATGGAGAATTAAGGCAGTTACTAAAGAAATTTAATGAAAAAAATCAATTTTCAATTGTAAATATCAAACAAGGTAAAAGAGAAATTGTTGGGTCAGTCGCTTCAGGAACAGTGGCAATTTTCAACAAAATAAATTTTCCTGGAAACAGCGAAAATGCACCAAAATCAGATAAAAAGATTTTACATTTGACAATCTCAGGAGGGCCTACTAACCCTGGAACTCCTCCTGTGACAACAGTACCTCTATTTGTTTACGGTGCACTGACAGCATGAAGTCTAGTCAATGACGGCACATTGGGAATTTTAAAAAATTTCCAAATAAGCCACTTTAATTTTGACTGTGGAGTCTGAAATTATGATGAAAAATTTGCAACAGCTTGCTTTACCAAAGATATAGATAAATTTGGGTTAGTGCATATATCTGCTGCTTCTTCGCTGGTAGCAGGCTCAGAGATGAAACTTTTTAAAAAATTAAATTTGACGATTCCAGCTGTTGGAGCAACATCAGGTGACTATTCATTGAATTCCACAGCACTTTATCCTCTATTTACAAGAGTCATTATTTCTAACCGCTATATGTTTACTTTGAGTTCTCTTTTATTTAAAGCTTTGGGCTGAAGCAAGCTATGCATTCTATATTTTAACGACTCCACAAATAGTGCTGCATACTCAGGATTTATAAATAGTGCTGAACAATATGGCTTAGAAGTCCTGAATCCTGAAAATTCAAGAATGATTCATGAAAATTTAAACAGAACAAATATAAAAAATTACACTCTTTTATTGCAAGAAATCATTGATACACAAGCAAGACTTCTTGTATTATTTTTACAGCTGCCTGGAATGTATTATGTCCTAGAAGAATTATACGACATGGGCCTAAGGAAAGGTGATCTCGTTACTTTTGTTTTAACTTCAGAATATCTCACAATGCTGCAATATGATTTCATGTATACTTATAAATTCAAAGAAACTGGAGTTCCAATGATTGCAGTGGCTGGACAAATTTGAGTTGGCAAAACTGGACAATTTGCTTATTCCAAGATAGCTTCTCTATATAATACTATCCCATTTTCCTATGCTTGCTTATACTATGACGCTGCATATTTTATTTCATCTGCTTTGGATTATATGATAAACCAAGGACTTGATTATTTTGATCCCTATCAGATGAATTTGACATTAAGAGCACAAAAGTTTTCTGGGTGTACAGGATCGGTTTCAATTGATAAAAATAGCAATAATAGGATTATGGATGCTTTTGATATAAAAGTTAACAAAATAGATACAGTTTCTGGAAATGTGACTGCATATAAAATGGGAGAGTTTCACCCGTATAGTAGCATTATGCTGACTATTAATTCACCTTTTATTTATGGAGATGGGACTACTGTTAAGCCGAGTGATTTGAGAAATGAAAATAGCAATTGCCCGTTTTCTGACAAACTGATAAGGACTTTTACGAAAGGAAGAATTTTAGCATTTGGTATCTGTTTTGGATTTGCTTTAGTATCTCTAGTTTTGACAGCATATATATGAAAAAAATGATGAAATATAACCATAAAAGAATTAACAGAAAGGCAAGAAATCTCGCTGCAAGATTTAATCGTCGAATTAACAATTGCAGTTGAATTTTTACAATTCTCTGCTATGGGGCCAGATATGGCTCCAATTAATGGCTTTTTAGCTAAAACTAGCAATTCCTTTTCACTGAATTTAGAAAACATTTTGAAGCTCAAAAATGGAGTATTTTGGATTGTAATTGATGGAGTCTATGGAGCTATTCTTTTATGGCTAATTTTATGTTTAGTCATCCTCTTGAGATTAGATGAAAAATTTCCCAGAATGCCAACTTTTAGATTTTTAGCTTGGCTTGCAGATTATTTAATGCCTATTTTAGGCAATTTATGCTTTATTCCTTTCATTTCAATGTGCTTGAACGTGTTTGTATGTGATCAATCTATTGGAGACAATTTTACTGATAGCTTTCTTTCCCAAGATTGCTATTATTTTTGCTGAAAAGATGATCATTTAATATATGCAATCTTTTCTTTTATTGCCCTCTTATGCTATGAACCGCTTGCAGTATTTTGTCGACCTTTGTGGCAAGAACTGCAGCATACACTGCATATTCATACTTCTCCTTTATTTTTAATGGTAAAAACTGTTGTCCAGATAATTTTTATAGTCATGAACAAAACAATCAAAAGATCTGAAAGCACAGTCCATGGAGCTTTATTTGCTATCCTTATGGCAGCTTATATTGGATTCATTTTTAGATTCAAGCCTTATAATTATCCAAGACTTTGCTGATGGCAAGCTTTAAGCTTAATTGGTGTATTTTGGCTTTCTGTGCTTTCTACAATCTCATCAAATGCGGAAGGAAATTATTTAGCTTACTTTTTTTTGGTTTTATTCGGATGAATAGCAATTATTCTTCTTGGAATTTATGTACAGAGAAAAAAATACCCTAGCTTGTTATATAGAAAAAAGGGTTTGGACACAACTAATCTATATAAATTCGCATTTGCATTTGGAAAAAACTCTAAGCACGCCCTGATAATGATTTAACAGATTTTATTAATAAAATCTTCAACAGATATCTCATGCTCCAAAGGAATAAATTTTACTCCCCATCAACCTTAAATGAATAATTTCATTGAAAATTCAAAACATTAATTCTCATCTTTTGAGGGAATTTCATATGATTAAGCAAAAATTTAATTCTCAACTCTTCCTTACTATCATTCTTGAAAAATATTAATATATATTTGCTTATATAATTTATATGGATGTCTAGAAAATCTGTTAAAATAAGTAAACTTTACTCTTCTCGTACAAATAAAATTTATGTAATTAAAAAAATAAGTTTTTTCTCTGATAGTTTACTCGATCGAAAAGTGATGGGAAATTTTATAAAAAACTATGAACTTCACAAGTTTTATTTTTGAATTGCATTTGATTGCAATGATGGAACTATCATTGCAAGCTTATTCCTGCATAAAAGAAGCTAGGCTGAGGTGTTATATAATTATTCAGCTTATCTCCTCGTGAACAGTACAATTGTTTTAAAATTCAGCCTAGTTCACTAACTAGTTAATGTCTGGTCTACACAATTATACTCATTTTTTTCCTTCAATCCCTTGAACTTCTTATATTTGATCAATCAATCGAAATAAATTGAAGTTACGTTTTGTAAAAAAAAATTTAACCACGAGATTTTTCTTTTATTGTTTTCTTATATTTTGTATAAATTGGAGTAATTTTCATGTCTTTATGCAATAATTGTATTATTCAATTCAAATGCGCATAGATTTCTCTTTGTGGTAAAATGAAAATTTATTTTTATTACACAGATCATAGAATTTGTGTACAATTCTCGATCAGAATTTATATTGGCTTTATGTTTATCAAATATTTTGCTTAAGTTTAATTTGAATATTATGTCTTTTAGTGCTATAAATTGGTAAAATATACAAAAATTAATTGATTGTTAATTTTGTATTTTGCATTTTATGATGAATATTAATTACTTTAAAAGGAATTTTAACAAAGGACATGTACGATAGTCAATTTAATAAAATTCTTAAATATATCTAATATATACAAGTTCACGTTTGGATTGGCAATAACTCAAAAATTATCTTTCGAAATCTCTTATGGGTGAGCATAAGTATACTAAAATACAAAGTAAATTTCTCTGAGAGATTATATGTGCAATGAGCAAATTTAGTAGCTCCTTAATTAATTTAAACTACTTTTTAGTAAGTATTTAAAAATGATTCACGTTGCCAACTTATAGCATTAAATTAAATACTCCAGTATGTTTCAAATAAGATGGATAATTAATTTATAATAAAAATACAATGCAAATATTAATAATTCTATATAGTTAGTCTTTACATCAGGTTATATGAAGGAATTATTAATGCTTACTATTTGAATCAAAATTAATCTTCGTTGACAATAAATCTTTTAAAAATAGAGTTTCTGATAATATGTAAATGCTTCCAAGGATGATGCAAAAAAATGAACAGAAAGCTAATAAAAAATGAAGCAATATCTTTTTATCATAAGAGTTATTACGATTTGATATCTCATAACTATACTAAACCTGTCTTCTTCAAGCATCCTTATTGTTCGAAGCTATAAAAATAAAAATAGTCAGGTATGAGTCGAAGAAATTATAAAAAGTTTTGAGTCAGTTATTGACTGACATCACTGTAACTACTTATTGATGCTTGAATGCTTCAATGATTATCCGGATGCCTTAATCGTTCTTGATTTGTCAGAAGACTTTGAAGCCCAACTGATTTTATCTCAAGTGTGCAAAGAAAACAAAAAAATCCATTTAATTCCTCAGGAGAAGTATCAAACCAGTTACAATAATGAATGGAGTTATAGTATTATCCCATCAATCTCAATTCAAATGAATTCATATTTTTCAGTTTTAGCTTATTTTAACTGAACTCACGGACTGGTTATCACTGATGAAAATAATATCGGGATCAAACAAAGATTTTGAGATTATTCAGTTGATTTTAATTATTTAACAATAGAATCATCAGCAAATATTGAAGACATGGTTAATCAAATTATTAAGCCTTTAGGAACAACTCTTTATTATATTTTGTCAAATTCTGTTCTCTCACTCAAAATTCAAAAGGAGTTAAAACTCAAAAAACTTTTACTGAATGGAGATGGAATAATTTTAAATCAAAATAGTGGCTACGAATGTGATATTGAAGGAGCAATGATTATCACATTAAAAAACCAAGAATATGCAAATTCTCAAAATGAGCTTTTATTCAGTTCAACTCAAAACATATTACAATATTTATTAAATGACAAAATAGAGCCAGCAAGTATTGAAGAATTGAAGTATTTACTGAAGAAATATAACAAGAAAAATGAGTTTTCCATTGTAAATATTAAAAATGGTAAACGAGAAATCGTTGGATCGATCTCTGAAGGAAAAGTAGCAATCTCAAAAGCCTTAATCTTTCCTGGAAATACTTATGAGATGCCAAAATCAGGCAAAAAGATTTTGCATGTGACAATTTCTGGAGGCTCCTCTAATCCTGGCACTCCTCCTGCAACATATGTACTTCCTTTTTATTTTGGTGCATACACTGCATGAAGTTTAATTAATGATGGCACTTCTGGGATTTTAAAGAATTTTCAAATAAATTACTTTTCTTTTGATTGTGGTGTATTTAATTATGATGCAAAATTTGCAACAGCTTGTTTTGCCAAAGATGTAGATAAATTTGGGCTAGCTCATATACCCGCTGTTTCCTCTACAATGACTATAGCTGAATTGAGAATCTTTAAGAGTATAAATTTAACTATTCCAGTCATTGGATCATCAGCTACTGACTCCTCGCTTAATTCAACTGCCCTTTATCCTTTGTTTACAAGAGTTATTATTTCAAACAGATATGTTCTTACCTTAACTTCACTTTTATTCAAAGCTTTAGGCTGAAATAATTTCTGCATTTTATATTATGATGATGCAGCAGGAAAATCTGGATACATTGAGCTTGTAAAGAGCGCAAAACAATATGGCATAGAAATTCTTAATCCTGAAAACTCTAGAGTGATTCATGAAGATGTTAATAGAACAAGTATAAAAAAATATGCTAATTTACTCCAAGCAGTCATTGATACACAAGCAAGGCTCCTGGTTTTGTGATTTTTACCGCCTGCAATATATTATGTACTTGAAGAATTTTATAATATGGGTCTCAGAAAAGGCGATCTCACCATTTTTATTTTAACTGCAGGATATCTTACATTGTTTCAATACGATTTTCTATATACTTATAAAATTGAAGAGACTGGAGTTCCTATGTTCACAATTTCTGGGGTAAATTGAGTTGGAAACTCAGGAAAACTCGCATATTCAAAGATAGCTTCTCAATATAATACTGTTCCGATATCATATGCTTGTGCCTATTATGATGCAGCAAATTTAATTGCAAATGCTTTGGATTATATGATAAGTAAAGGACTTGATTATTTTGATCCTTACCAAATTAATTTGTCTTTGAGAGAGCAGAAATTTGCTGGATGCACAGGAGCAGTATCAATTGATAAAAATAGCAATGACAGAATTATGGATGCTTTTGAAATTAAGGTTAATAAAATAGACGCAGTTTCTGGAAATGTGACTGCTTATAGAGTAGGAGAATTTCACCCTTACAGTAGTGTAATGCTAACAATTGATTCTCCTATTATTTATGGAGATGGAACTACCATAAAGCCAAGTGATTTTAGAAATCAAGATAGCAAATGTCCTTTTCCAGAGAGACTGATAAGAACGTTTACAAAAGGAAGAATCCTTAACTTCGGTATCTGCTTTGGGGTTACATTGGTATCTTTAGCTTTAACAGCATATATATGAAAAAGATGATGGAATATAGCTATAGAGGAGTTAAAAGAAAGACAAGAAATTTCATTTCAAGATTATATCGTTGAATTTACAATTGGTATTGAGTTTTTGCAATTCGCTGCTATGGGGCCTGATATAACTCCAATCAATAGTTTCCTAGCAAACATTTGCAATTCTTTTTCTCTCAATCTTGAAAATATTTTAAAGCTCAAAAATGGAGTATTTTGGATTGTAATCGATGGAGTATATGGAGCTATTTCATTATGGATAGTTTTGTGTTTAGTCATTCTTCCGCGACTGGATGAAAAATTTCCCAGATTATCATTTTTCAGAATTTTAGCTTGGCTTGCAGACTATTTGATGCCTATCTTAGGCAATTTATGCTTCATTCCTTTCATTTCAATGTGTTTAAACATATTTGTGTGCGATCAGTCTATTGGTGACAATTTTACTGACAGTTTTCTTTCTCAAGATTGTTATTATTTTTGCTGAAAAGATGATCACTTAATTTATGCGATTTTATCTTTCATTGCTTTGTTATGCTATGAGCCACTTGCAGTATTTTGTAGGCCTTTATGGCAAGAATTTCAGCATAGACTCCACATACATACATCGCCTTTATTTTTAATGGTAAAAACTGCAGTTCAAATCATTTTTATAGCCATGAATAAAACAGTTAAAAGAGCTCAGAGCACAATTCATGGGATTTTATTTTCTGTTTCAATGATAGCATATATTTTATTTATATTTAGATGCAAGCCCTATAACTATCCAAGGCTTTGCTGGTGGCAAGGATTGAGTTTAATTGGAGTGCTGTGACTTTCTTTATTTTCCACTATCTCGTCATTTGCTGAAGGGAATTATTTGATTTATTTTGTTTTGGTGTGTGCTGGATGGATAGTAATTATTCTTGTAGGGATTTACGTGCAAAGAAAAAAATACCCCAGCTTACTCTATAGGAAAAAAGTACCAGATACAACTGATTTATTCAAGTTCGCATTTGGTTTTGGGAAGCACTCTAAGAATGCACTTCAAAAAATTGTTCCAAATCGTGCACCTGTGAAGCCTTTTAATCTCTAAAGTAGTTTTATTAAATAAACATGGCTTTTAAATTTATAAGACTTTATAATTAAAATAATTTATATATACGAAATTTGCAAAAGCAAATCTTCTCTAAAAAATAAAAAGAACTTGCAATGTTGATGTTAATTATGCTCAGATTAGAAATTTTGATGGTTTTAAGATATTATAATCCAGACAGCTATTTTAATTCACTATCAAACTTGAAAATGCTAGAAATGCTCTATCAAAAATATTTTAAATTAACTTTAACTCACAAAGCACTTTAATAGATTACAGATTATAGTCTTACTTAAAAAAATCCAAATACCATGGTGAATATCACAAACTCTAACTTCCCTGATATACCGTGATAAATTTTCTTTTGAAATCAATTGTCCAAAATAGAGAAATTTACTCTGTAAGACTCAAAATCAGGATGATTACACCTTTTGATTATAATTAATGAAAGCTTGATAAAATTAATAATAATTATTAATCTCACATAAATGTCTATTTCTTACTATGGGTGCAAAATTTAATTTAGATAATTTAATTGAGCTTCTTAAATAATTAAATTATCCTTGCTGAGAGCTATGAAAATAAAATAGCTATAGCAATTTTATTATTAGTTTAATATTTTCATAATTATGCGCTATAAACGCATTATTTATTTATCATAAAAATACAAATATTAATAATCTCATGTAATGATTAATTATACCTAATAATAGGTCGATTATGTATATTTGTTGACAGATCAAAAATTAATCTTCTTGCAAACAAAAACAAGTAAAAATAGAGTTTCTGATATTAGTAATGAACTATATATGATTAATATTAAAAAATGGACAGAAAATCATTCGATAAAGAAATTGATTTTTGGCATAGGAATTATTAAGATTTGATATCTTTTGTCTATACTAAATTTGCTTTTTCTAATGACATTCTTATTACTCAAATGATAAAAATAAAAATAGTCAAACTTGGACAGAAGAGGCATTATTGCATTTTGAGTCGGTTATTGATTTTTATTATTGTAATTACTCAGCGATTTCAGAGTGCTTGAACATTCATCCAGATACAATGATCATTCTTGATTTATCAGATGATGTTGAAATACAGCTAAGTTTGGTACCTGAGAAAAGGTATGAATCCTAGGTTTTTGTTTGGTATTAAATGGGAGAGCAGTAAAAAATGTCTTTATCTTGAGAGGGGGAGTTAAATTTTACACTTCAAGAAAAAATTAATCTTAGCCATAATACGCAGCAAAACTTTTACTTTCCTGCTAAAATCATATAAATTAATCATCTATGATTAAATTAACCAAAAGATAAATTTATTCAGTAGATAGCATATAGTTTGGTGAAACTTTTTAATTTAAGGTTCTTTAGCCCTTAAAAGATTTTAATATCAAGTCTGGCTAATATACCTAAAATAATTTTCAAATAAAGCATTATCTTATTTCAGATTTGTATCACGATTAATATAGTTTAAACTAAAAGTAAGATAAATGCTTGATAAAATTAATAATAATTATTGAATTTCACATATGTGCCGATTTTATGTGATAGGTGTAATATTTAAGTCTAGATAAATCAATTTAGCTTCATAAATATTTGAAAAACTGGGAGTTTTAAAAATTATGTAGCTCTGCAAAAATGCATTATTAGTTTAAATATTTTAATAATTTCGAGCCAAATAAATAATTATTTATTATTTTAAAAATACAAATATTAATAATAATATGTAATTATTAAATATTGATAGCAAGTGCATTATTTATTTTCGTTATATGAATCAAAATCAATATTCTTGTCAATAAAATAAGTAAAAATAGAGTTTCTGATATTAGTAATGAAACAATATGACTAATATTAAAAATGGGCACAGAATCAGTCGAAAATAAGCAATGAATTTTTGGCATTGGAATTATTAAGATTTGATATCTTTTATCTATGCTGAATTTGTCTTTTTCTGGTGATATCCTTATTGTTCAAAACGATAAAAATAAAAATAGTCAAATTTGGGCAGAAGAGGCATTAAATCAATTTGAGTCAGTTATTGACTTCTATTATTGTAACTATTCAGAGGTGCTAGAGTGCTTAAATATGCATCCTGATACTTTAATTGTTTTTGATTTATCAGATGATTTTGAAATACAATTAAGTTTATCTCGATTGTGCAATGAAAATATGAAAATTCATTTAGTGCCTGAGAAAAAGTATGGATCCTATTACTATGATAAAATAACATACAGTGTTGCTCCATCAAAGTCTGTTCATTTGGAAGCGTACTTTGCAGTCTTAGATTACTTTGGCTGAACCCACGGATTGTTAATCACTGATGAAGACAATGCACATACTAAGCAACAATTTTTAGATTATTCATCTGATTTTGATTTTTTGACAGTAGAATCATCAACAAGTATTGAACACCTGGTAAATCGGATTATCCAGCCTTTGGGAACAACGTTATACTACATTTTCGCAAATTCTGTCCTCTCGCTAAAAATTCAAGAGCAATTAGCACTCAAAAAACTCTTATTGAAAGGAGATGGGATTATTTTAGATCAAAAGAGTGGCTATGGATGCTATATTGATGGGGCAGTTATAATCACCACAATAGGCCAAGAATATTCACATTCCCAAGAGGAGTTTTTATCTAGCTCAACTCAAAATTTATTACAGTATATATTTAATAGCACTGTAGAATCATCAGCAATCGAAAGATTAAGTTATTTACTGAAGAAATATAACGAAAAATATAATTTCTCAATTGTAAATATTAATCACGGTAAAAGAGAGATTGTTGGATCAGTCTTTGATGGAAAGGTGACAATTTGGAAAAATTTAATTTTTCCAGGAAATGCTAATAATATTCCAAAATCTGACAAAAAGATTTTGCACGTAACAGTCTCAGGCGGTAGCTATAATCCTGGAACTCCTCCTGCGACATCAGTTCCTCTTTTAGTTAAGGGTGCCTATGCAGCATGAAATTTAATCAATGATGGAACATTAGGCATTTTAAAAAATTTCCAAATAAACCATTTTACTTTTGATTGTGGAGTAATTAATTATGACGATAAATTTGCTACATCATGCTTTACCAAAGATATAGATAAATTTGGCTTAGCACATATTTCAGCTGTATCTTCTCCAGTAACAGCCGCAGAAATGAAACTTTTCAAGAAATTAAATTTAACGATTCCATATGTTGGGGCATCACCTAATGACTATTCATTAAATTCCACAGCTCTTTATCCTTTGTTTACAAGAGTCATTATTTCGAGTCGTTATACACTTACTTTGACTTCACTTTTCTTCAAAGCTTTGGGATGAAAAAAACTTTGTATTTTATATTCAAACGATACTGCTGATAGATCTCAATATTTATTTTTTATGCAAAATTCTGAACAGTACGGATTGGAAATCCTGAATCCTGAAAGTTCAAGAGCGATAAATGGAGATCTCAATAGGAATAATATAAAAGAGCATTCCAATTCATTACAATCAGTTATTGATACACAAGCAAGACTTTTAGTTTTATTATTTCCACTCCCTCAGATATATTATGTGGTTGAAGAATTATATGATTTGGGTATGAGAAAAGGAGATCTCTTTATTTTTGTGGTATTTCCTGATTACCTAACCATGTTTCAATATGATTTTATGTATACAAATAAAATTAAAGAAGTAGGGGTACCAATGATTTCAATCGCTGGGCAAAATTGAGTTGGAAAAGTTGGGCAGCTTGCTTATTCAACAATATCATCACAATATAATATGATTCCATACACATATGCTTGCTTATGTTATGATGCAGCATATTTTATTGCAATTGCTTTGGATTATATGATAAATCAAGGATTTGATTATTATGATCCTTATCAAATGAATTTTACTCTGAGAGCACAGAAATTTTCTGGTTGCACAGGAACGGTTTCAATTGATAAAAATAGCAATGACAGAATTATGGATGTTTTTGAAATTAAGGCCAATAAAATTGATATAAATACTGGAAATGTGACTGCTTATAAAATGGGAAATTTTCATCCATATAGCAGCACGATGCTGACTATTGATGAACCTATTATATATGGAGATGGGACTACTACGAAGCCAGATGATCTGAGAAATCAAAATAATAAATGCCCTTTTCCTGAAAAGATGGTAAGAACATTTATGAAAGGGCGGATGCTGACTTTTGGCATCTGCATTGGATTTGCCTTAGTATCTTTAGCTTCAACTGCATATATATGGAAAACGTGATGAAATATAACAATTGAAGAACTTAAAGAAAAACATGAAATTTCATCACAAGACTATATTGTTCTGTTAACAATTGGTATAGAATTCTTCCAGTTTGCAAGCATGGGGCCAGACATCACTTCAATAAACAGCTTCTTAGCCAAAATCAGTAATTCTTTATCCCTAAATTTAGAAAATATTTTGAAGCTCGAAAATGGTGTATTTTGAATTATCGTTGATGGAGTCTATGGAGCAGTTATTTTATGATTAATCTTATGCTTAGTTATATTGCTTAGGTTGGATGAAAATTACCCCAGAGTGCCTATTTTTAGATTTTTAGCTTGACTTGCAGACTATTTAATGCCTATTTTAGGCAATTTATGCTTTATTCCTATTATATCAATGTGCTTAAATGTGTTTGTGTGCGACCAATCAATTGGAGAAAGTTTTACTGAGAGTTTTCTTGCTCAAGATTGCTATTGTTTTTGTTGAAAAGATAGCCATTTAATCTATGCAATTTTTGCTTTCATTTCACTGTTATGCTATGAGCCACTTGCAGTTTTTTGTAGACCCTTGTGGCAAGAATTGCAGCATATGCTTCATATACATACAGCTCCTTTATTTTTAATTGTAAAAACAGTTGTCCAAATCATTTTTATTGTTATGAATAAAACAATAAAAAGGGCACAGAGCACAGTTCATGGAGTTTTATTTGCTATCTTTATTACCGCTTATATTGTATTTATATTTAGATATAAGCCTTATAATTATCCAAGAGCCTGCTGATGGCAAGCTTTAAGTTTAATTGGAGTATTATGGCTTTCTGTTCTTTCCACAGTCTCATCAGTTGCGGGAGGGAATTATTTGATTTATTTTGTTTTGGTTTGCATAGGGTGAATAGCAATCATTGTTGTTGGGATTAATGTGCAAAGAAAAAAATATCCCAGCCTACTGTATCGAAAAAAAGGTTTAGATACAACCCATTTATATAAGTTTGCATTTGCTTTTGGTAAGAATTCGAAGAATGCTCTCTTGAAAATTGTCCCAAATAAATCATCTGAAGATTCACCATCCAAAGATATGGCATCTATAAAGCCAGCTTATTAAAATATATGATTTTAAAATTTATAAGTGTTTAAATGAAAAGATGCAGAAACTGGAAGAAAAGTTTATGGGGATGATGGAAATGCTTGAAGTGATAAAAGCAAAAGTAGAAAATAAGTAATGATAGTACCTAATTTCTTATAAGTTATTTAGAATATATATTCCATTCTGCTATAATTCTTGTGGATAGTATGAAGCGAGCTATACAAATATTATTTAAACAGTCCAAATTATTTACTAAACAAATTTTGTTGAAATTTAGTATGTATATATTCGAAAACATAAAAAATTTGCAAAACGGCTGATAAATTATTCTGGCCTTTAATATGAGTTTACTGATTATAGTTCAGACTTATGATTTGATATATTTACTTCGCTTTATATTATCTATAGTCTGAGCAGTTTGCTGTTTAATTATATGGAGGCTTAATATATTTTCGAGTTTTAATTTTACAAGGATTTATTCTAGGATGTCCCTAAACGATTCTTTTGCATTTTCAATCACTTTTCTACATTCCACACTTGAGAATATATCGTAAAATTCACTTGCAATAATTAAAAAATGAGATTAATAGATGTAATTTCCAGATAATAATTGCAATGTTGTGTATTTCAAGCAATTTGTTTTGATGGAATTGTATAGCATCGAAATGAATCAGATTATAATTGGCATGCAAAACAAAATTTATTCTTAAAATATAATAAAAGCAAATTTGCCAAAATATCAGCGGAAGGTGCATGATAATTATAAAATATAATATAGATTAAAATAAAAATTGAATTGTTTACTCAATTGACGAAGGAAAAAGTTGGTTTATACTCAATATTTATTTTCTTTGATTAAAATTATTAAATCAGAATTTCTAATTTTTTTAAGTATACGATCTAAAGTTAAATGGAAGGAAAATCAAAAAAGCTCAAGGCTTTTCTGGCATGAAAATTTAAGATATGATATGTTTTAGATTTGCTAAATTTGACTTCATCAATTGAAATCATTATTGCTTAAAATAACAAAGCCAAAACAGACAAATTTGAGTTGAAGAAATAAATAAACAGCTGGAGTAGCTTTGAATGACACAAGTGCAATTATTCAAAGATAGCAGAGTGCTTCAATACTCACCGTGATGCTGTATAGAAAAAAAGGCGTATATACAACTCAGTTATACAATTTTGCGTTTTCTTTTGGTAAACTCTCGAAGATTGCTCTTCAAAAAATTGTACAGAAAATTTATTATCCAGAGATCTTTCATTGTAAAGTCAGCTGATTAAATAATAAAAATCTTTTTTAAAAAATTTTTCTATAATTAAATATCATTTCCTCATCTATTTTCATTTGAAAAACATTTTTTTATATTTAAAAGATAAAATACTTTTAATTAAAACTAATTGCATATCTCATTCAAAGGATGGCAAAGAAATCATTTCATAAGTCAAATTTATTTTATTTTGTGTAAAATGATTAAAATTCTGAGTTTCCGACATTTGTAAATAAATGCCTAACATACAAATGAATGGAAAAATACCAAAAAAAAATCAAGGCTGTTTAGGAATAGAAATTATTAAGATATGCTACTTTTTGGCTATTCTAAATTTGACTTCTTCAATTGATATTGCTATTATGCAAAATGATGATAACGACGGCCAAATTTGGATTGAAGAAGTAAAAAAACAATTTGATCCAGTTATTGAGTGGCATCAATGCAACTATTCAGCCATACCAGAGTGTCTGAATAGTTATCCTGACACTTTAATTATTCTTGATTTATCAGAGGGTTTTGAAATACAGCTTAGGCTATCTCTTTTATGCAAAGAATACAAAAAAATTCATTTAGTTCATCAGAAACATTATCATTTTCATTACTATAGCGAATGAACTTATAGCATTATGCCATCAAACTCAGATCAAGTAGATGCATATGTTGCAATTTTAGATTATTTTCACTGAACTAAAGGACTGGCAATCACTGATCAAGACAATATATATAGTAAACAGCAACTTTTAGAATATTCTCCTGAATTTAATTATTTGACAATGGAAACATCAGTAAGTGTTGAAAATTTAGTAAGCAGAATTATCAAGCCAATGGGTGCTGCATTATATTTCATTTTAGTAAATTCTAGTTTTTCCCTAAAAATCCAAGAAGAATTAAAACTAAAAAAGCTTCTCTTAAAAGGAGATGGAATAATTTTAAATCAAAACAGCGGCTATGGATGCAACTCTGAAGGAGCAATAATTTTAACATTATCAAAGCAAGAATATGCAATTTCTGAAGAGGATTTTTTATTTAATTCAACTGTAAATTTCTTACATTATTTGTTAAATACCAAAATTGAGACAGCTACTGTTGAAGAGTTAAGATATTTTCTGAAGAAATACAATGAGAAAAATCAATTTTCTATTGTAAATATTAAGAATGGTAAAAGAGAAATTGTCGGATCAGTCAGTGATGGAGTAGTATCGATTTTTAAAAATTTAACTTTCCCTGGAAATACTGATATTGTGCCAAAGTCAAGCAAAAAGGCTTTACATGTGACAATCTCTGGAGGCACATACAATCCTGGCACTCTATTAAAATCAGAAATATCCATACCTTATGGGGCATATACAGCATGAAGCTTAATCAATGATGGCACATTAGGGATTTTAAAAAATTTTCAAATCAAGCATTTTAGTTTTGATTGTGGTCAATACATATTTGATGAAAAATTTGCAACAGCTTGTTTCACCAAAGACATCAATAAGTTTGGTTTAGCACATATAACAGGTGCTACTTCTCCAGTAGCTTCAGGAGAGATGAAGGTCTTTAAGAAATTAAATTTAACTGTTCCATGTGTTGGAGCAATACCCAGTGATTCTTTTCTGAATTCTACTGCACTTTTCCCTTTGTTTACAAGAATTATTACTCCAAATCAGTATAAACTTGCATTGGTTTCTCTTTTATTTAAAGCCATGGGTTGAAGCAAATTATGTATTTTATACTCCAATGTTGGAATTTATGGCCCAGGCTATTTGGACCTAAAAAAAAGTGTCGAAAAATATGGCTTGGAAGTCCTTAATCCTGAAAGTTTAAGGCTAATTGATGGAGGTGTAAACAGAACAAGCATAAAAAATTACGATAACTCATTACAAGCAGTTATTAACGCTCAAACAAGGCTTCTTGTTATATTATTAGCAGCACCTGATGCATTTTATGTTCTTGAAAAACTTTACGACATGGGCTTAAGGAAAGGAGATCTTTTTAGTTATTCTTTATCTGATGATAACATAAGACTATACAATTATGACTTTATGTATACTTATAAAATTAAAGAGACTGGAGTTCCCATGTTTGGTATTTCTAGGCCAAACTGAGTTGGAAAAGTTGGAAATTTTGCTTACTCAAAAATAATATCTTTGTATAAAAAAATCCCATTCTCGTATGCTTGCTGTTATTATGATGCTGCGTATTCAATAGGAAATGCTCTGGACTATATCATAAACCAAGGACTTGACTATGATGATCCTCATCAAATGAATTTGACCTTGAGAGCACAGAAGTTTATTGGATGCACAGGAAAAGTTTCATTTGAGAAAAATAGTAATGATAGGATTCTTGATACTTTTGATATTATGGCCAATAAAATAAATGCAACCTCAGGAAATGTGACAGTTTATAAAATGGGAGAATTCAATCCTTACAGCAGCAAAATGCTGTCTATTTATGAGCCTATTATTTATGGAGATGGGACTACTATAAAACCAGATGATTTGAGAAATCAAAATAACAAATGCCCTTTTGCTGACAAGCTTATTAAGACCTTTATAAAAGGAAGAATGCTAACTTTTGGTATTTGCATAGGATTTGCTTTGATTTCTCTCATTGTTATTGTGTATATCTGAAAAAGGTGATGGAATATAAGTATAGAAGAGCTTAAAGAAAAGCATGAAATTTCTCTCGAAGATTACATTGTTGAATTAACTATTGCTGTTGAATTTTTCCAGTTTGCAGCTATGGGACCTGATATCACTCCAATCAGCAGCTTCATAGCAAAAATTAGCAATTCTTTTGCTTTCAATATAGAAAACATTTTAGAACTGAAAAATGGGGTGTTTTGAATTGTAATTGATGGAGTTTACGGGGCTATTTTATTATGACTTATACTATGCTTAATTATTCTCTTCAGGCTGGATGAAAATTTCCCCAGAATTTCAATTTTCAGATTTTTAGCTTGGCTCGCAAACTATTTAATGCCTATTTTAGGCAATTTATGCTTTATTCCATTTATTTCAATGTGCTTAAATGTTTTTGTATGCGACCAATCTATTGGCGATAACTTTACTGACAGTTTTCTTGCTCATGATTGTTATTTTTTTTGCTGGAAAGATGAACATTTAATTTATGCTATATTTGCTTTTATTGCTCTATTATGCTATGAACCGCTTGCAGTATTTTGTAGACCATTATGGCAAGAATTGCATCACAGGGTTCACATACATACTGCTCCTTTATTTTTAATGGTAAAAACTCTTGCCCAAGTAATTTTTATCACAATGAACAAAACAGTCAAAAGAGCTGAAAGCACAGTTCATGGAGCTTTATTTTCAATTTTTATGATAGCTTATATTGCATTTATATTTAAATATAAGCCTTATAATTATCCAAGACTTTGCTGGTGGCAAGCTTTAAGTTTAATTGGCGTATTGTGGCTTTCTATTTTTTCCACAATCTCATCAGTTGATGATGGAAATTACTTGATTTATTTTATTATTGTTATAATAGGATGGATAGGAATTACTCTTGTCGGGATTTATGTACAAAGAAAAAAATATCCCAGCTTGCTTTATAGAAAAAAGGGCGTAGATACAACTCATTTATACAATTTTGCGTTTGCTTTTGGTAAGCGGTCGAAGGTTGCTCTTCAAAAAATTGTACCAAGTCGAGCGTCTGAAGATTCATTATCCAAAGATCTTTCATTTGTGAAACCAGTTGATTAAATAATAAAATTTATTTTAAAAATCATTTTATAATTTAAATAATTTAAAAAATATAATAAAAATTAATTTATCAAATATCAGCAGAAGATACATGACAATTATAAAATATAAATATTGATATAAAAAAAAATCGAATTACAGACTCAATTTACTTATGGAAAAAGTGATTGCACTCAATATTTATTTTCTTTAAATTAAAATGATTAATCAGAATTTCTGATTTTTTTTAAGTATATGATCAAAAGTTAAATGGAAGAAAAATCAAAAAAAATTCAAGCCTCTTCTGGCATGAGAATTCTAAAGATATGATATGTTTTGGCTATGCTAAATTTGACTTCATCAGTTGAAATCATTATTGCACAAAACAACAAACCCAAAACCAGCCAAATTTGAATTGAAGACATAAATAAACAGTTGGAGTCAGCTTTTGAATGACATCAGTGCAATTATTCGACGATAGCAGAGTGCTTTACTACTTACCATAATGCTTTAATTATTCTTGATTTATCAAATGACTTTGAAGTACAACTTAGTCTATCTCTTCTGTGCAAAGAGTACAATAAAATTCATTTAGTTCATCAGAAACGTTATCAGTCTCATTACTATAGTGAATGAACTTATAGCATCGTGCCAACAAACTTAGCTCAAGTTAATGCATACATTGCAGTTTTAGATTACTTTAATTGGACAGAAGGGGTGATAATCGCTGACGAAGACGATATATACAGCAAACAAAAAATTTTAGATTATTCCCCTACTTTTAATTATTTGGTTGTAGAGTCTTCGACAAATATTGAAAATTTGGTAAATAGAATTATCAAGCCTTTGGGTGCTGCACTTTTTTGTATTTGAACAGATTCTGTTCTCTCGATAAAAATTCAGGAAGAATTAAAACTAAAAAAAATTCTATTAGAAGGAGATGGAATAATTTTAAATCAAAACAGCGGGTATGGATGCAACACTGAAGGGGCAATAATTGTTACATTATCAGAACAAGAATATGCAATTTCTGAAGAAAATTTTTTATTCAATACAACTGCAAAATTCTTATATGATTTATGAAATGACAAAATTGAGTCATTAACTGTAGAAGAATTAAGGCATCTGATAAAGAAATATAATGAAAAGTATCAATTTTCTATTGTTAATATTGAGAATGGCAAAAGAGAAATTGTAGGAACAGTCAGAGATGGAATAGTATCAATTTTTAAAAATTTAACTTTTCCTGGAAATACTGATATTGTCCCAAAATCAGATAAAAAGATTTTACATGTGACAATCTCTGGAGGCTCTTACAATCCTGGAACTCCAATAAGATCAGATTTATCCTTAGCTTACGGCGCATATACAGCATGAAGCTTAATTAACGATGGCACATTAGGAATTTTAAAAAATTTCCAAATACAATACTTTAGCTTTGATTGTGGTCAATACATATTTGACGAAAACTATGCAACAACTTGCTTCACTAAAGATATAGATAAATTTGGCTTAGCACATATATCAGCTGCTTCTTCTGGAGCGGCTTCTGGAGAGATGAGGGTTTTCAAGAAATTAAACTTAACAATTCCATGTGTAGGAGTGCTAGCTAGTGACTCTTTTCTGAATTCAACAGCATTATTCCCTATGTTCACAAGAGTTATTACTTCTAACCAGTATGTACTTACATTGGCTTCTCTCTTATTTAAAGCTCTGGGTTGAAGCAAATTCTGTGTTATATACTGAAACGTTGGAGTTTATGGCCCAGGTTACTTAGATCTTAAGGAAAGTGCAGAAAAATATGGATTAGAAATATTGAATCCGGAAAGTTCAAGATTATTTAGTTATAATCTAAACAGAACAAGCGTAAAAAACTATAAGGATTCACTGCAAGCGATCATTGATACGCAAGCAAGGCTTCTGGTCATGCTAATAGGAGCACCTGATATTTTTTATGTACTTGAGGAGCTGTACGATATGGGCTTGAGGAAAGGAGATCTTGTCGGTTATGTTTTGCTTGATGATAATCTTAGATTGACCAATTATGATTTTCTGTATACCTATAAAATTAAAGAGACTGCTGTTCCCATGTTTGCTATTACAAGGCAAAATTGAGTTGGAAAAGTTGGAAATTTAGCTTACTCAAAGGTCCTAGCTTTGTATAAAAAAGTTCCAATGGCATATGCTTGCTATTATTATGATGCGGCATATTTAATAGGGAATGCTTTAGATTATACAATAAATCATGGACTTGATTATGATGATCCTCTTCAAATGAATTTGACATTGAGAGCGCAGAAATTTGTTGGATGCACAGGAAAAGTATCAATTGATAAAAATAGCAATGATAGGATTCTTGATACCTTTGATGTAATGGCAAATAAAATAAATGCAACCTCTGGAAATGTGACAGCTTATAAAGTGGGAGAATTTAATCCTTACAGCAGCAAAATGCTTGCTATTAGTGAGCCAATTATTTATGCAGATGGGACTGCTATAAAGCCAGATGATTTAAGAAATCAAAATAGCGAGTGTCCTTTTCCTGAGAAACTAATACAAACATTTGTGAGAGGAAGAATGCTAACTTTTGGTATTTGCATAGGATTTGCTTTGATTTCTCTCATTGTTATTGTATATATCTGAAAAAGATGATGGAATATAAGTATAGAAGAGCTTAAAGAAAGGCATGAAATTACTCTTGAAGATTGCATTGTTGAATTAACAATAGCTATTGAATTTTTCCAGTTTGCAGCTATGGGGCCTGATATCACTCTAATTAACAGCTTCTTAGCAAAAATTAGCAATTCTTTTGCTCTGAATCTAGAAAACATTTTAGAAATGAAAAATGGAGTATTTTGAATTGTAATCGATGGAGTTTACGCAGCTATTTTATTATGACTTATACTATGTTTAGTTATTCTCCTCAGGCTAGATGAAAATTTCTCCAGAATTTCAATTTTCAGATTTTTAGCTTGGCTTGCAAACTATTTGATGCCTATTTTAGGCAATTTATGCTTTATTCCATTCATTTCAATGTGCTTAAATGTTTTTGTATGCGACCAATCTATTGGCGATAACTTTACTGACAGTTTTCTTGTTCAAGATTGCTATTCTTTTTGCTGAAAAGATGAGCATTTAATATATGCAATATTTTCTTTTATCGCTCTTATATGCTATGAACCGCTTGCAATATTTTGTAGGCCGCTATGACAAGAGTTGCATCACACGATTCACATACATACAGCTCCTTTATTTTTAATGGTAAAAACCCTTGCACAGATAATTTTTATAACAATGAACAAAACAGTCAAAAGAGCTGATAGCACAGTTCATGGAGCTTTATTTTCAATTTTTATGATTGCTTATATTGCATTTATATTTAAATATAAGCCTTATAATTATCCAAGACTTTGCTGGTGGCAAGCTTTAAGTTTAATTGGAGTATTATGGCTTTCGATGCTTTCCACAATCTCATCAGTTTATGAAGGCAATTATTTGATTTATTTTATTTTTGTTGTAATAGGATGAATAGGGATTGCTCTTGTCGGAATTTATGTGCAAAGAAAAAAATATCCCAGCCTGCTCTATAGAAAAAAGGGTGTAGATACAACTCATTTATATAATTTCGCATTTGCTTTTGGCAAACGCTCTAAGATTGCTCTCCAAAAAATTGTGCCCAGTCGAGCCTCTGAAGATTCATTATCCAGAGATCTTTCATTTGTAAAGCCAACTAATTAATCATTTTATAATTAAATATCAGAAATAACAAAAATCGGAATCATTCCGACCAACTCAGATTGAATAAAATAAAAAATTTTACATTCACCAATGCCTGATTTAGGTATCTTCTTTATATCTTTAGTCTAATAGCTGAAAATTATTTTTGTTTAAAAAAGGGTACTTTAACTGTGAGGAAAAATTTTAAAAATTATCATTAAATGGAAAATAATTATAATCATTACCAGTTTCAGGAAGACATTTTAATTTTCAAATTCTTAAAATAACCGATGTGGCATTTTTACAAAATAGATGATTGAATTGCAGCTAAGCTGGAGCATAATTTTGTTGTTGATTTTACTCATTTAAGTGATCTTGAGTCTTTTAAGGGAATGCTATAATGGAAATTTTCAATTATAAATAGAAATAATAGTTAAATTTGATAAGACAAAGTAATTGAAATTTTTTATTGATATTTCACTTAGGTACTGGTCAAACAAAAGTGATTTCGCTTTATTATATCTAAAAAAATCTTTTAAATTCATGATTAAATAGAATTTCGATTAGACTTGATATTTAATAAAAAAATGAAAGGAAACTCAGGACTAAGGATGCAAGGCTATTATAGCATGGGAATAAAAATTTGGCACCTCTTGGCTATGCTAAATTTGTCTTATTCTATTGATATCATCAATGTCAAAAATGACCAGCATAATGTCAGCGAAATTTGAACTGAAGAAATAATAAAGAAATTTGAGTTAGTTATCAACTGGCAGCACTGCAATTATTCAGCGATTTCAGAGTGCTTGAATGCACATCCTAGCACATTGATCGTTCTTGACTTATCAGAAGAATTTAAAATACAGCTGAGTCTTTCCAAATTATGTAAAGATAACAAAAAAATCCATTTAGTTCCTCAGAAGACTTATCATGCTAATTACCAGGATGAATGGACTTTCAGCATTGTTCCTTCTGATTTAGCTCAAATGTCCTCATATTTTTCAGTTTTAACTTATTTTAACTGAACTCAAGGACTGGTCATCACTGATCAAGATCATTCATACAGCAAACAGTACTTTTCAGCCCACTCAGCTAAGTTTAATTATTTGACTATAGAATCATCAGCAAACATCGAGAGCTTGGCAAATCGAATTATCAAGCCTATGGGTTCAACCCTTTATTACATTTTATCGAATTCTGTCCTTTCGTTGAAAATTCAGAATGAATTAAAACTCAAAAAGCTCTTGTTGAATGGAGATGGGTTGATTTTAAATCAACAAAGTGGCTATGGGTGTAATATTAATGGTACAATCATCATTACTTTAAAAAATCAAGAATTTGCAAATTCCCAGAACGAGCTGTTGTTCAATTCCACTCATAAAATATTGCAATTTTTAGTAAATAGTGCATTGGAACTAGCAACAATAGAAGGAATTAGACATTCACTGGAGAAATACAACGAGAAAAACCAATTTTCTATTGTAAATATTAAGGCAGGCAGGCGAGATGTAGTTGGATCAGTCTCTAATGGGGTAGTCACAATTTTCAAAAATCTAACGTTTCCTGGGAATGCTCTTAAAGTCCCAAAATCAGACAAAAAAAATTTGAAAATGACAGCTTGGGTAACCTCAGCGTCTGGTGCTTCTCAGACATCAGTCAATCTTTTCTATTACGGCTCTTTGGCAGCATGAAGTTTAATTAACGATGGAACCTTAGGAATTTTAAAAAATTTCCATATAAGCTACTTTAGTTTTGACTGCGCTGTATATGGTAATTTTGATGCGAAAACTCTAACAAATTGCTTTATAAAAGACATAGATAAATTTGGACTAGCCCATATTTCAGCTCCAATTTATTCAATGGCAACTGTAGAAATGGCTATCTTTAAAAAACTAAATTTAACTATCCCAGTCGTAGGAGCCTTGCCTGCTAGTTACCTGCTTAATTCTACAGCGCTTTATCCTATGTTTACAAGAGTTGTTATTTCTAACCGTTATATGCTGACTTTAACCTCGCTTTTGTTAAAAGCTTTAGGCTGAAATCAGCTTTGTGTTTTATATCCAAATGACACAGGAGGAATTTCTGGATATTCTGCACTTATGGAAAACGCAAAGCAATATGGCTTAGAAGTTCTGAATCAAGAAAGCTTGCGCACAATAAGCGGAGATATAAATAGAACCAGCATAAAAGAATATGCTGATTCATTGAAAGCAATAATTGATACAAATTCAAGACTTCTAGTTTTATTATGAAATCCACCTGGGTTATATTATATAATTGAAGAGCTGTATGATATGGGTATGAGGAAAGGCGACCTTGTTATTTTTACACAGGCCTCAGAATATCTTACAATGCTGCAATACGATTATATGTATACATATAAAATTAAAGAAATCGCTGTACCAATGATAGCAATTACAGGCCAAAATTGAGTTGGAAAAGCTGGAAAGTTTGCATATTCGAAGATATCATCACTATATAAAGTCGTGCCATCATCATATGCCTGCTTATATTATGATGCAGCATATTTCATTTCAAGTGCTTTGGATTATATAATAAATCAAGGACTTGACTATTTAGACCCTTATCAATTAAATTTGACTTTGAGAGCTCACAAAATTGCTGGATGTACAGGATTAGTTTCAATTGAAAAAAATAGCAATGATAGGGTTATGGATGTGTTCGATATTATGGCAAGTAAAATTAATATGACTTCTGGAAATGTGACGTCTTATAAAGTGGGAGAATTTCATCCATATAGCAGTATAATGCTTGCCATTAATGAGCCTATTGTTTATGGAGATGGGACTTCTGTGAAGCCTGATGATTTAAGAAACCAAAATAATGAATGTCCTTTTCCTCAGAAGCTTGTGAGAACATTCACGAGAGGTAGAATACTTGCTTTTGGAATCTGTGCTGGATTTGCTTTACTGTCTTTGGCTTCTACTGTGTATATATGAAAAAGATGGTGAAATATAAGCATAGAAGAGCTTAAAACAAGGCATGAAATTTCTTTGGAAGACCTTATTGTTTATTTGACAGTTGCAATTGAATTTTTCCAATTTGTGGCCATGGGGCCAGATGTAACTCCAATCATGGATTTCTTACTAACATAGAAGGGGGAGATTTAGCAAAGATAAGCAATTCTTTTGCTTTCAATTTAGAAAGCATCCTGAAACTGAGAAATGGAGTATTTTGAATTGTAATTGATGGAGTTTATGCATCTATTTTATTATGGCTAATACTATGCTTAGTTATACTGCTCAGACTTGATGAAGACTTCCCAAGAGTTTCATTTTTTAGACTTTTAGCTTGACTCGCAAACTATTTGATGCCTATTTTAGGCAATTTATGCTTTATCCCTTTTATTTCAATGTGCTTAAACATTTTTGTATGTGATCAATCCATTGGAGACAATTTTACTGACAGTTTTCTTGCTCAAGATTGCTATTATTTTTGCTGAAAAGATGAACATTTAATATATGCATTTTTTTCTTTTATTGCTTTGTTATGCTATGAACCACTTGCAGTATTTTGTAGGCCTTTATGACAAGAATTGCAGCATAGGCTCCATATTCATACATCTCCTTTATTTTTAATGGTAAAAACTCTTGTTCAGATAGTTTTTATAACAATGAATAAAACAGTCAAAAGAGCTGATAGCCTAATTCATGGAATTTTATTTTCAATTTTGATGATAACTTATATTGTGTTTATATTTAAATGCAAGTCTTACAATTACCCAAGACTTTGCTGATGACAAGCTTTATCTTTGATTGGAGTGGTGTGGCTTTCTGTTTTTTCCATAATTTCATCAGTTGTTGAAGGCAATTACTTGATTTATTTTATTTTAGTTTGTCTGGGTTGGATAGTAATTGTTTTTGTCGGGATCTATGTGCAAAGAAAAAAATATCCCATCCTGCTGTATAAGAAGAAAGGCTTAGATACTTCTCATTTATACAATTTTGCGTTTGCTTTTGGTAAGCGCTCGAAAGTTGCTCTTCAAAAAATTGTACCAAGTAGAGCATCTGAAGATTCATTATCCAAAGATATCTCATATATAAAGCCAGCTCTAAAATAATAAAACTATTTTAAAATTATTTGATAATTTAAATATAAACAAAATTCAGCGATTCTTTTTCTAGAATTAACTTTAATGAAATTTAGTATATCAAAATAAAGTATATTTATGCCAAACCCCAGAGTTCTTGCTTAATTATTGTTTTGCCATGTCTCATTGATTTTGCTTTCCTTTAAAATATTTATATAGTTTATTTTGGGCTTTTTATGCTAATATGAATCATTGGCATTGCTCTTATAAAGAGTGCGAGTCTATCAAATAAACTTAACCAAAATTTTGAATAAATATTTAAATACTTAGAAGTAGCAAGAATTAGCATTTAAGTGAATTCATATAATATAAATGTTGATATAATAAAATTGAAATAAATTCTCATTGGCAAATAAAAAGTCACTTTATTAGGTAAATTTCACGCTTTTTTAGAATAAAATGATTAAACTCAGAGTTTCTGATCTGGCAGCACTAATATGCCCAAATAAAAAATGAGTAGAAAATCAGTAAAAAAAACTCAAGGTTTTCCTGGCATACGAATTATTAAGTTGTGGTTATTTCTAACCCTGATGAATTTGTCCTCTTCAATAGAAATTCTTTTAACTCAAAATGACCAAAATAAAAATAGTCAATTTTGGGTAAAGGAATTAAAAATACAGTTTGAGTCAGTTATTGATTGACATGAATGCAACTATGCAGCAATATCAGAATGCCTCAGCATTTATAATAATGCATTAATCGTTCTTGATCTATCAGACGATTTTGAAATGCAACTCAGTCTATCTCTGCTATGCAAGGAGTATAAAAAAATCCATTTGGTATATGAGAAAAAATATCAGTCCTACCTGTATGGCGAATGAACTTATAGTATAGTTCCATCAACTTCTGCTCAAGAGAGTGCTTACATAACAGTTTTAAATTACTTTAACTGAACTCACGGATTAGTAATTACTGATCAAGATAATATTTATAGCAGACAAAAATTTTTAGATTATTCATCTACTTTGGATTATTTGACGTTAGAATCATCGTCAAATATAAAAAATTTGGTAAGCCGATTTATTAAGCCTTCAGGTAAAACATTATATTATATTTTAGCAAATTCTGTTCTATCTTTAAAAATTCAAGAGGAATTAAAACTCAAAAAATTACTATTAAAAGAGATGGAATAATTTTAAATCAAAATAGTGGCTATGGATGCAGCATAGATGGAACAATAATTGTTACATTATCAGATCAAGAATATGCGACTTCTCAAGAGGATTCTATATTTAATTCTACTACAAATTTATTATATTATTTATTGAATAGCAAAGTAGATTTAAGCACAAACGAAGGATTAAGGTATTATATAAAGAAATACAATGAGCAAAATGAATATTCTATTGTAAATATTCAGAACGGTAAAAGAGAAATTGTTGGAAAAGTCAAAAATGGAATAGTATCAATTTTCAAAAATTTGATATTTCCAGGCAATACTGATGTTGCTCCAAAATCAGATAAAAAAGCTTTACATGTGACAATCACTGGAGGCAGTTTCAATCCTGGCACTCCTCCACTACAATCAGATCCTTATTTAGCTTTTGGAGCATATGCAGCATGAAGTTTAATCAATGATGGCACACTAGGTATTTTACCAAATTTTCGAATACAACACTTTATCTTCACTTGTGGTATATATAGATATGATGATAAATATGCAACAGCTTGCTTTACCAAAGATATCGATAAATTTGGATTAGCACACATCCCAGGCGCATCTGCAGTAGCTGCTGGAGAGATGAATCTTTTTAAGAGATTGAATTTAACAATTCCATGTGTAGGAGCTTTAAATAGTGACGCTTCGCTTAATTCCACTGCAATTTATCCACTATTTACAAGGATTACAACCACAAACAGGTATATACTTGCATTAACTTCTCTTTTATTCAATTCTTTAGGCTGAAGCAAATTCTGTGTTTTATATTCCAGTATTGGATGGAGCCCGCCTTATTACGATCTTCTATTGAGTGTAGACAAATATGGCTTGGAAATTCTGAATCCTGAAAGTTCAAGATTAATTAATGGAACTGTAAATAGAACAAATATAAAAAATTATGATAGTTCTCTGCAAGCCGTTATTGACACGCAAGCAAGGCTTCTGATTTTATTATTAGGAGCGCCTGATGTATTTTATATTCTTGAAGAATTGTATGATTTGGGCTTAAGGAAAGGCGATCTTACTATTTATGTCATACTTGACGATCACATTAGATTGTTCAATTACGATTTTATGTATACTTATAAAATCAAAGAAACTGGAGTTCCGATGTTTGCTATTTCTAGGCCAGTTTGAGCTGGTAAGGTTGGAAACTTTGCTTACTCAAAGATATCGTCTTTGTATAAAATAGTTCCTTTACAGTATGCTTGCTATTATTATGACGCTGCATTTTCCATAGGAAACGCTTTGGACTATATGATAAACCAAGGACTTGATTATGCCGATCCTCATCTAATGAATTCAACATTGAGAACTCAGAAGTTTACTGGATGTACAGGAACAGTTTCTTTTGATAAAAACAGTAATGATAGGATTATTGAGGCATTTGATATTACAGCCAATAAAATAGATGCAGCTTATGGAAATGTGACAGCTTATAAAATGGGAAAATTCAGTCCTTACAGCAGCAAAATGCTGACTATTTATGAGCCTATTATTTATGGAGATGGGACTACAATAAAACCAGACGACTTAAGAAATCAAAATAGTGAGTGTCCTTTTGATGAGAAGCTGAAAAGAACATTTGTGAAAGGAAGAATACTGACTTTTGGCATCTGCATTGGGTTTGGCTTGGTTTCTCTATTTTTTACTATATATATATGAAAAAGATGATGGCGAAATATAAGTGTAGAAGAGCTTAAAGAAAGGGTAGAAATTTCTCTTGAAGATTAGATTGTTGTATTAGGCATGGCTATAGAATTTTTCCAGTTTGCAGTTATGGGACCTGATATCACTCCAATCAGCAGTTTATTGGCAAAGATCAGCAATCCTATTGCGTTCAATTTAGAAAACATCCTGAAACTGAGAAATGGAGTATTTTGAATTGTAATTGATGGAGTTTATGCATCTATTTTATTATGGCTAATACTTTGCTTAGTTATACTTCTTCGACTGGATGAAAATTTCCCCAGAATTTCATTTTTTAGATTTTTAGCTTGACTTGCAAACTATTTAATGCCTATTTTAGGCAATTTCTGCTTTATTCCTTTTATTTCAATGTGCTTAAACATTTTTGTATGTGATCAATCCATTGGAGATAATTTTACTGACAGTTTTCTTATTCAAGATTGCTATTATTTTTGCTGAAAAGACGAGCATTTAATATATGCAATTTTTTCTTTTATTGCTCTGCTATGCTATGAGCCGCTTGCAATATTTTGTAGGCCTTTATGGCAAGAATTGCGGCATAGACTCCATATTCATACATCTCCTTTATTTTTAATAGTGAAAACTCTTGCTCAAATAGTTTTTATAGTTATGAATAAAACTATTAAAAGAGCTGATAGCCTAATTCATGGAATTTTATTTTCAATTTTGATGATAGCTTATATTGCATTTATATTCAAATACAAGTCTTACAATTACCCAAGACTTTGCTGGTGGCAAATTTTATCTTTAATTGGAGTATTGTGGCTTTCTGTGCTTTTAACAATCTCATTGGTGGTTGGAGGAAACTGAATAATCTATTTTATTTTGATCTGCTTAGGATGGATATGAATTGCTCTTGTCGGAATCTATGTGCAAAGAAAAAAATATCCCAGCTTGTTGTATAGAAAAAAAGGTGTAGATACAACTCATTTATACAATTTCGCAATTTGCATTTGGCAAGCGCTCGAAGGTTGCTCTTCAAAAAATTGTGCCAAGCCGAGCATCTGTTGATTCAACATCCAAAGACTTTTCATTAGTAAAACCAACCAAATAAATAATAAAAATTGTATGAAAATATTAATAAAAGTCAATAAAAAAGAAGTAATGCTTCTACATATGAGTTATTAGGATTTAATATCCTAAAGGGTTATATATTTATGAATAAATTGATAAATTATAATTGCCCCGTTGAGCTTATTAAGAATCTTATTATCATTCCAAAATTTTATTTTATTTTTTTTATTCAGTTAATTAAAAATATTATATCTCCCAAATAAAAATCTTGCTCCTTGCAAAGAGACTTAATAGTTTTTAAATTCAACATATATAAACTTATGCCTAAAGTTTTAATTTAATTTATAGAGCTAATATATGGATAATTCATTGCGTTTGCTTTAATTAAAAATGAATTTATTATATAATAAATTGTTTTATGCGTCAAAAAGTTGTCACTGAAATTGGTGAGCTTTTCCTCACTTGCCCTTATAAAAAGCAAAATAAGAAAAAATTCTAGCTAAAATGGATAATTTTAATAATTATTTAAAAACTAAGGCATTTTCTTACTTACCAATAGATGATATATAATTAAGATAACTATTTTTTATATATCTTTGCACTTGTTTATGGCATTTATCATTTCTATGTGCTTCAGGACTGATAAATATCAAAAACACTGGTAGAAACCAGGTTTATATATCCTGTTGATATTAATCGAATTATCATTTTTTTATCTAATCAAATTTAGTAGAAGTCTTTATAATTGTCTAAGTTTTTTTAATCCCAATTTCAGGAAGAAATTTAAAAATTTTAATCTTCATTTTATTTTGAAATAACTAGCATGGTTCTTTACATAATAGCACGATTATATAACAGCTAAACTGAAGGATTATATGTTTTTTCATAAAAATTTCTTTAATTGAAGTTGAATCCTTAAGGCAATTCTATAATGGAATTCTTCAATTATAATAGAAGTATAGCTAAGCTTGATGAGGCTAAATATAATTATAATTTTGTTATTGATATTTCGTTCAGATATTATTCAAGCAAGTGATTTGCTTTATAATATATAAAAATTTTTAAAACGCATGATCAAATACATTTTTGAATTTGACTTGATATTTAATAAAAAAATGAAAGAATGCTCAGTAATAAGGAATCAAGACGATTATAGAATATCACTAAAAATTTGATACCTCTTGGCTTTGCTAAATTTGTCTTATTCCATCGATATTATCAATGTCAAAAATGACCTGTATAAAGTCAATGAAAGTTGAACTGAAGAAATAATAAAACGATTTGAATCAGTTATTAACTGGCAGCACTGCAATTATTCAGCGATTTCAGAGTGCCTCAATGCGCATCCTAGCACATTGATCGTTCTTGACTTATCAAACGAATTTAAAATACAGTTGAGTCTTTCCAAATTGTGCAAAGATAACAAGAAAATCCACTTAGTTCCTCAGAAGACTTATCATGCTAATTATTACGACGAATGGACTTTCAGTATTCTTCCTTCAAATTCAGCTCAAATGTCCTCATATTTTTCAGTTTTAACTTATTTTAACTGAACTCAAGGACTGGTCATCACTGATGAAGATAATTCATACAGCAAACAGTACTTCTCAACCTACTCAACTCATTTTAATTATTTGACTATAGAATCATCAGCAAGGATAGAAAGCTTGACAAATCGGATTATCAAGCCTATGGGTTCAACTCTTTATTACATTATATCAGATTCTATCCTTTCATTGAAAATTCAGAATGAGTTAAAGCTCAAAAAACTCTTGTTGAATGGAGATGGGTTGATTTTAAATCAACAAAGTGGCTATGGGTGCAATATTAATGGTACAATCATCATTACTTTAAAAAATCAAGAATTTGCAAATTCCCAAAAAGACGTATTGATCAATTCAACTGATAAAATATTACAATATTTAGTAAATAGCACAGCAGAGCCAGCAACACTTGAAGGATTGAGGTATTCCTTGAAGAAATATAACGAGAAAAGCCCATTTTCTATTGTAAATATTAAGGCAGGCAAGCGAGATATCGTTGGATCAGTCTCTGATGGGATAGTCACAATTTTTAAAAATCTAACTTTTCCTGGAAACGCTCTCAAAGTCCCAAAATCAGACAAAAAAAATTTGAAAATGACAGCTTGGGTAACCTCATCCTCTGGTACTTCCCAAACATCGGTAAATCTTTTTTATTACGGATCTTTGGCAGCATGAAGTCTAATTAATGATGGAACCTTGGGAATTTTAAAAAATTTCCATATAAGCTACTTTAGTTTCGACTGCGCTGTATATGGTAATTTTGATGCAAAAACTCTCACAAATTGCTTTATCAAAGACATAGATAAGTTTGGATTAGCGCATATTTCAGCTCCTATTTATTCAATGGTGACTGCAGAAATGGCAATCTTTAAAAAACTAAATTTAACTCTCCCAGTTGTAGGAGCCTTGCCTGCAAGCTATCTGCTTAATTCTACAGCGCTTTATCCTATGTTTACAAGAGTTGTTATTTCTAACCGTTATATGCTAACTTTAACCTCGCTTTTGTTAAAAGCTTTAGGCTGAAATCAGCTCTGTGTTTTATATCCAAATGACACAGGAGGAATTTCAGGATACTCTGCACTTATGGAAAACGCAAAGCAATATGGCTTAGAAGTTCTGAATCCAGAAAGCTTGCGTACAATAAGTGGAGATATAAATAGAACCACCATAAAAGAATATGCTGATTCATTGCAAGCAATAATTGATACAGATGCAAGACTTCTAGTTTTATTATGAAATCCATCTGGATTATATTATATAATTGAAGAGCTGTATGATATGGGCATGAGAAAAGGCGACCTTGTTATTTTTACACAGGCCTCAGAATATCTTACAATGCTGCAATACGATTATATGTATACGTATAAAATTAAAGAGGTTGCTGTACCAATGTTAGCAATTACAGGCCAAAATTGAGTCGGAAAAGCAGGAAAGTTTGCTTATTCAAAAATATCATCACTATATAAAGTCGTCCCATCATCTTATGCCTGCTTATATTATGATGCAGCATATTTTATTTCAAGTGCTTTGGATTATATAATAAATCAAGGACTTGACTATTTAGATCCTTGTCAACTAAATTTGATTTGAGAGCTCACAAAATTGCTGGATGCACAGGATTAGTTTCAATTGATAAAAATAGCAATGATAGGGTTATGGATGTGTTCGATATTATGGCCAGCAAAATAAATATGACTTCAGGAAATGTGAGTTCTTATAAAGTGGGAGAGTTTCATCCATATAGCAGTATAATGCTTGCCATTAATGAACCGATTGTTTATGGAGATGGGACTATGGTTAAGCCTGATGATTTACGAAACCAAAATAATGAGTGCCCTTTTCCTCAGAAGCTTGTGAGAACATTCACGAAAGGCAGAATACTTGCTTATGGAATCTGTACTGGATTTGCTTTGCTGTCTTTGGCTTCTACTGTATATATATGAAAAAGATGATGAAATATAAATATAGAAGAGCTTAAAACAAGGCACGAAATTTCTCTGGAAGACCTTATTGTTTATTTAACAGTTGCAATTGAATTTTTTCAATTTGTTGCCATGGGACCAGATATAACTCCAATCTTCGACTTCTTGGCAAAAGTCAGTGACTCTTTTTCTTTTAACTTAGAAAACATTTTCAAGCTCAAAAGTGGGGTATTTTGAATGGTTCTTGACACTGTCTATGGAGCCATTATATTTTGAGTTATTCTCTGCTTTGTTATTTTGTTAAGGCTGGATGAAAAATTCCCGAGAGTGTCAGCCTTTAGGTTTTTGGCTTGGCTTGCAGACTATTTAATGCCTATTTTAGGGAATTTATGCTTTATCCCTTTTGTTTCAATGTGCTTGAATGTATTTATATGTGATCAATCTATTGGAGAAAAATTTACTGAAAGTTTTCTTTCCCAAGATTGTTATTATTTCTGTTGAAAAGGTCAGCATTTAATATATGCAATTTTTCTTTTATTGCTCTCTTATGCTATGAACCTTTTGCAGTATTTTGTAGGCCTTTATGGCAAGAATTGAGATCTTCGCTTCATATAGAAACCTCTCCACGATTTTTAATGGTAAAAACTGTGGTCCAAATCGTTTTTATACTGATGAACAAAACAGTCAAAAGATCTAAAAGCACAATTCACGGAGCTGTATTTGTTGTGATAATGGCTGCTTATATTGGATTTATGTTCAAAAACAAGCCTTATAATTATCCAAGATTTTGCTGATGGCAATGCTTAAGTTTAATTGGTGTATTATGGATTTCTGTGCTATCTACCATTTCATCGATTGCAGGAGAAAATTCTTTGATGTATCTTATTTTGATATGCTCAGGGTGGATAGTAATTATTGCAGTCGGATTTTATGTGCAGGGAAAGAAATATCCAAGTCTTCTATATAGGAGCAAAGGCTTAGATACGACTAATTTATTTAAGTTTGCATTTAGTTTTGGTAAGAATTCAAAGATGGCGTTGTCAAAAATCGTTCCAAATAGATACTTTGAAAAATAAAGTCGTTTAATTTTTAATGAAAACTTAATATAATCGATATGACTTTTATCATAAAAATTAATATTAAGCGAAATTAGATAAATTATACTCTATTTGTATGCTTTGTTTTATTTAACTTAATCATCACAAGAGAAATTAAATGATATATCAATATGAATAAGCAAATGAAATTACGTCTAAAGCTTATTTTATATTGCATTCTCAAAATATATAGGGATATTCAATTCAACGAGCATTTAATTTAAGATCATTGATTGAGAAAATATTAAAAGGATTTTCCTGCTCCACGCAATCAATTTTGCTTTCTTAGAATGTTATAATTTCGGATAAAAACCTGAACTATTTCTGAATTTTGAAGATATTTCGAAAAATTTTTAAAAATAAACACTTTTAGGAATTGCAAAAGATTTTTAATTTAGCACAATAAAAATAATTAGACCTTTAGATATATTTAATCTTTCAG
Organism: Blepharisma undulans; assembly: GCA_949751825.1. Classification (NCBI taxonomy): domain Eukaryota; phylum Ciliophora; class Heterotrichea; order Heterotrichida; family Blepharismidae; genus Blepharisma; species Blepharisma undulans. Next base: position 93,643 of record CATKHM010000008.1, read on the forward strand.
AAGCTTTTTCCAGCCAAGAATGAATCTCAAACTAAATTTAAGCTAAATTTATAATCTGGGTATACGAGCTAGATTCTATCAATTAAATTGGCTCGATAGCTTGGACTAAAGAGAGATTTTTTCCTGAGAAGGATGCAGCCAATTAAAAGGCTAAAAACCTTATTCGAGATAATGATGCAAATAAAATTTGAATTATGATCTTTTTTGCTGAAATAAAAAAATTACTTTACTCGGCAAGATAAGTTTTCTTTGAATAAAATGAGTGTTTCTGATATGTCAACACCATACTTAATATAAAAAATGATTGAAAAAGCAGTAAAAAACGTGCAAGGTTTTTCTGGCATAGGAATTATTAAGATGTGATATTTTTTTGCTATGCTAAATTTCGCTTCTTCAATTGGCATCCTTATTGCTCGCAATGACAAAAATAAAAGTAGCCAAATTTGGATCGAAGAAATAAAAAAACAATTTGAGTCAGAATTTGAGTGATATGAATGCAACTATTCATCGATATCCATGTGCCTTAATATTTATCATGATGCTTTAATTGTTCTTGATTTATCAGACGATTTTGAAATCCAATATAGTTTATCTCTGCTTTGCAAAGAATATAAGAAAATCCATTTGGTTCATGAGAAAAAGTATAATTATTTTTATTATGGAGAATGAACTTATAGTATAGTGCCCTCAAACTCAGCTCAAATGAATGCTTACGTCGCTGTTTTAGCTTATTTTAACTGAACTGACGGCCTTGTAATCATCGGGCAAGACAATATTAATAGCAAACAAAAATTTATAGACTATTCACCCAATTTTGATTATTTAACAATAGAACCATCGGCAAATATCGAAACTTTGGTTAGTCGAGTTATCAAGCCTTCTGGCAAAACATTTTATTATATTTTAGTAAATTCTGTTCTCTCATTAAAAATTCAAGAGGAATTAAAACTCAAAAAACTCCTCTTAAAAGGAGATGGAATAATTTTAAATCAGAATAGTGGTTATGGATGCAGTATTGATGGAACAATAATTGTTACTTTATCAAGCCAAGAATATGCAATTTCTCAAGATGACTATATATTTAATTCGACTGCAAATTTATTGAATTATTTATTAAATTACAAAATCGAATCAGCAGAAGTTGAAGAATTAAGGTATCTTCTGAAGGAATACAATGAGAAAAACCGATTTTCGATTGTAAATATCAAAAATGGTAAAAGAGAAATTGTCGGATCAGTCAATGATGGAATAGTGTTTATTTCAAAAAATTTAACTTTTCCTGGAAATACAGATATTGTTCCAAAATCAGAAAAAAAAATTTTGCATTTGACAATCTCTGGAGGCACTTACAACCCCGGCACTCCATTAAAATCAGATCCTTCTCTTCCTTATGGTGCATATACTGCATGAAGCTTAATGAATGACGGCACATTAGGCATTTTAAAAAATTTTCAAATTCAGCACTTTAGTTTTGATTGCGGCCAATATTATTTTAATGAAAAATATGCAAGATCATGCTTTACCAAAGATATCGATAAATTTGGCTTAGCACACGTATCAGGTGCGAATTCGTGAGTAGCTGCTGGAGAGATGAGGCTCTTCAAGGAATGAAATTTAACATTTCCTTGTGTAGGAACATTATCGGTGGAATCTTGGTTGAATTCAACAGCAAATTATCCTTTGTTTACAAGGGTTACTACATCTAACAAGTATCTTATTACATTGGCTTCGCTCTTATTTAAAGTTTTAGATTGAAACAAATTCTGCGTTTTATATATCAATTTCAGCTTCTATGGGTCAGGATATTTAGACCTCAAAGAAAGTTCAGAAAAGTATGGTTTGAAAATTCTGAATCCTGAAAATTTAAGGATAATTCCTGAAACAGTCAATCGGACAAGTATAAAAAATTATGATAATTCATTGAAAGCGGTTATTGATACAGAAGCAAGACTTTTAATTTTGCTATTAAATTCACCAATAACATTTTATGTGCTTGAAGAACTGTACAATATGGGCGTAAGGAAAGGAGATCTAGTTATTTATGTTATAATTGATGATCATCTAAAATTGTATAATTATGATTTTATGTATACTTATAAAATAAAAGAGACTGGGGTTCCTATGTTTACAATTGCCAAGCCAAATTGAGTTGGAAAAGTTGGAAGTTTTGCTCGCTCAAAAATAGAATCTTTTTACAAAATAACCTCTTTAGGGTTTGGCTGCATGTATTATGATGCTGCATATTCAATAGGAAACGCTCTTGATTATGCAATTAACCATGGATTTGATTATGAAGATCCTCATCACTTGAATTCGACATTGAGGGCACAAAAGTTTATCGGTTGTACAGGAAAGATTTCATATGATAAAAATAGTAATGATCGGATAATCGAAACTTTTGATATTATGGTGAATAAAATAAATATTACTTCCCAAAACGTGACAGTTTATAAAATGGGAGAATTCAGCCCTTATAGCAGTACCATGTTGAATATTATTGAGCCGATTATTTATGCAGATGGGAGTACTATAAAGCCAGATGATTTACGAAATCAAAATAACGAATGCCCTTTTCCTAACAAACTAATAAAAATATTTATGAAAGGAAGAATGCTAACCTTCGGCATCTTCATTGGATTTGGGTTGATTTCTCTTGGCTTTATTATATATATCTGAAAAAGATGATGAAATATAAGCATCGAAGATCTTAAAGAAAGGCATGAAATCTCTCTTGAAGATTATATTGTTGAACTAACAATAGCTATTGAATTTTTCCAGCTTGCAGCTATGGGACCCGATATCGCTCCAATAAACAGCTTCTTGGCGAAGATTAGCAATTCATTCTCATTCAATCTCGAAAACCTTCTAAAATTAAGAAATGGAGTATTTTGAATTGTGCTTGATGGAGTTTATGCAGCTATTTTATTATGGCTTATACTTTGTTTGGTTATTCTGTTGAGACTAGATGAAAACTTCCCAAGAATATCAATTTTTAGATTTTTAGCTTGACTCGCAAACTATTTAATGCCTATTTTAGGCAATTTATGCTTTATTCCTTTCATTTCAATGTGCTTAAATGTTTTTGTATGCGACCATTCTATTGGAGACAATTTTACTGATAGTTTTCTTGCTCAAGATTGCTTTTACTTTTGCTGAAAAGATGAGCATATAATATATGCAATTTTTTCTTTTGTTGCTCTCTTATGCTATGAACCGCTTGCAATATTTTGCAGGCCATTATGACAAGAATTGCAGCATATACTTCATATACATACATCTCCTTTATTTTTAATGGTAAAAACTCTTGTTCAAATCATATTTATAGTTATGAACAAAACAGTCAAAAGAGCTGAAAGCACAGCTCATGGAGTTACATTTGCAATTCTGATGGTTGCATATATTGGATTTGTATTTAGATATAAGCCTTATAACTACCCTAGACTTTGCTGGTGGCAAGGATTAAGCTTAATTGGAGTATTATGGCTTTCTGTGCTTTCCACAATCACGTCAGTTGATAAAGGAAATTATTTGATTTATTTTATTTTGCTTATAATAGGATGGATAGGAATTGCGCTTTTTGGGATTCATGTGCAAAGAAAAAAATACCCCAGCCTGCTGTATAGAAAGAAAGGTGTAGATACAACTCATTTATATAATTTCGCATTTGCTTTTGGGAAGCGCTCGAAGGTTGCTCTTCAAAAAATTGTACCAAGCCGAGCATCCGAGGATTCATATTCCAAAGATTTATCATTTACAAAACAGCATATAAATCTCTATTAGTTTAATATTATTTTTATTATATACAAGTAATGCTTCATTTTGCTGAGTTTTCTTATTTGCATATATTTGGTAATTATATGTATTAAAATGAGTCGAGTAATTTTAATAGTTTATTTATAGGACTTCAGTTAATGATTTTTCATTTAAGCTGAACTTGTTGTAGGCCATGTCAGTGTTATCTTGGTTAAAGCATCCAATATATATTGTTCCTTTATTGTGAAATCAATAAGCTTGATCAGGATTATTACCTATTGTGGAAGCTGCAACTTTACTCCACACAATAACATTTTCAGCTTCGCATTCATAGATTGATCCATTCCTACATTCAATTAAATACGCTCTCTCTGCATTTACCAAAATCTTTCTTGTATACTCCACAAACTCATAAGGGATAATGGAAAAGGAGTCAATTTCAATAGAATATATGAAAATATTTCTATTAATAAATACAGCGATCAAAATATTTTCATTATAAATTATGCTATTGCAATAGAAATCTGCTTTTGGCATTGGAGTTATTTAACTCAGCGATTTTCATTTAAATCAAATCTGCTAGATAGCGTTAATAATCTGGCATCAGCAGAACCTCCAAAGCAATAGACATTTTGATTGAAATAGAGAGATGAAGATGAGCAAGAAGGAGCTCCACATGACAGTCTTTTGATTTCACCATCCATATCAATTATCAACGTTATCCCAGAAGGAGGGTATTTACCAAAGCAGAATAATGTGCCATTTGGGAGTTGAGATGTGCAGCAGGATGAGTCTAATAATTCTGAAGTATTCAGTGTTTTTTCTTCTTTACTTTCAGTGTCAATATCATAAATTAATAATTTTGCTCTTTCATTATCAGATGTAATATTAAAAATTGATGTTCTCTTGTAATAATTATCAATATAAAATTGCGCAGTAGCTGATTTATAAGCAGTTGGGTCACTTCTGTTAGATGGGCAAGCTTTTCTGGACCCTTGTTCTAGCTTCGGACGAAATGACATATTTTAAATCTAGAGATCTTAAATTAAATAAGATTATATTTGTCTAAAATTCTGGATACCTAAAGTCTAATAATACTTCTTACACTTAAGCTTTTGCTAATTGATTTTTCTGTGAAGTAAGTCAGTTTGATTAATTATTTGAATTTCAAATATATATGAAATTATGGCTCTAACCTTCAAGCATTAATATGTGAAAATAAAATTAAGTAGTAACATCTGAATGAAGCTTTTATGCATAGAAATAGCTCAAAAAATGATTGAAATCATTATAGAAAGGCAAATAGTGTTTTATTTTAAAATTTTTTATAAATCCTTGGAAAATGCTTTCAAAAAAATTATTTTTTTTGCATACTTATGATTTATAAATTATGAACGAAAATGGCTCATTTGCTCCTTGAAAGGCTCAGCTTACTGAAATCAAAGCATGAATCTTATTAATTTGCTCAGCGCTATTAAACTAAATTTTTCAGAGCATTATCTATTTATTAGATTACATTGAAAACATATATAAAATAATATCATTATAAATTTATCTATTCATTTCAGCTTCTAAAACAGAATTCACTTCTTCAGGCAATAAGCATGAATATCTATTTTATTGGTCTTAGTCTTATTAATAAAATATACTGTATAATCTTATTTAATAAATTATAAAAATGAATGCTAAATTTGAAAACCAGAAGAATGGATTTTCTGCCATAGGAAAATTTATAATATGATATTTTCTAGCTTTTATAAATTTGTCTTGCTCTTATGACATCCTAATTGTTCAAAATGATCAAAATAAAAGCAATCAAATTTGAATAGAAAAAACAATAAAAAGTTTTGATTCAGTTTCAGACTTGCACCAATGCAATTATTCGGCGATTTTAAATTGTTTAAATGATTATCTTAACACTTTAATCATTCTTGACCTATCAGATGATTTCGAAATGCAACTCAATCTATCACATATATGCAAAGAAAATAATAAAATTCATATAGTCCTTCAGAAAAAGTATGAGCCTTCATATGACGACGAGTGAACTTATGGCATACTTCCATCAGATTCAGCTCAGTGAAGCGCTTACTTTACAATTTTAAACTACCTTAAGTGAACTCAAGGACTTGTGATAACTGACGAAGACCATATATATAGCAAGCAAAAATTTTTGGATTATTCAGATAGTTTTAGTTACTTGACTATTGAATCATCAGCAAATATCGAAAATTTGGTAAGCCGAATAATCAAGCCTTTAGGCACCACTTTATATTATATTTTCGCAAACTCTGCTCTCTCTTGAAAACTTCAAAAAGAATTAAAGCTCAAAAATCTTTTATTGAAGGGAGATGGGATTATTTTAAATCAAGAGAGTGGTTATTTATGTGATATTGAAGGGGCGATCATTATTACTCTGAAAGACCAAGAATATGTAAGCTCAGAAGAGGAATTTTTTTCTAGTATTACTGAAAAATTTTTAAAATATTGGCTAAACAGTGATTCTTCAACAATTGATGGATTAAGACATTTATTGCAAAATTATAACAAAAAATATCAGTTTTCTGTCATAAATATTAAAGAAAGCAAAAGAGAAATTGTTGGATCAATTTCTGATGGAAAATTAACAATATTGAAAAATTTAACTTTTCCTGGAAGCACCAATGAGATCCCAAAATCAGAAAAAAAGATTTTACATGTGACAGTTTCAGGTGGTTCCACTAATCCTGGCACTGCTCCTGTTACTTCTGTACCCATTCTCTATTACGGTGCATATACAGCCTGAAGCTTAGTAAATGATGGCACATTGGGGATTTTAAAGAATTTTCAAATAAAGAAATTTATTTTTGATTGTGGCCAATTTAATTACGATGATAAATTCGCTACAGCTTGCTATACAAAAGACAAAGATAAATTAGGATTAGCTCATATTTCAGCTTCTACTTCAGTTATGGTCCGTGGAGAAATGAAAATATTCAAACAATTAAATTTGTTTATTCCAGTTGTTGGATCTATACCATCAGACTATTTACTAAATTCAACAGCTCTTTATCCTTGATTTACAAGGGTAATTATTTCAAATCGCTATCAATTCACTTTGATTTCGCTTTTGGTTAAAGCGTTAGGCTGAAGCAATATCTGCGTTTTATATTCTAATAGCACATCAGGAATTTCAATGTATTCTGCACTTATGGGAAATGTCGAACAATATGGATTAAAAATCCTGAATCCTGAAAGAATGTTTAATGAAACGCTAAATAGAACCAATATAAATAATTATGATAATTTATTACAAAAAGTAATTGACACACAAGCAAGGCTTCTGATATTATTAGTAGATCTACCTGAAATATATTACATTATTGAAAAATTGTATGATATGGGACTGAGAAAAGGTGATCTTGTTATTTTTGTTTCATCTCCAGATATTGTTGCATTGAACAAATATGATATGGTTTATACTTATAAAATAAAAGAAACAGGAATTCCAATGATTGCAATTTCTGGACAAAGCTGAGTAGGAAAAGTTGGACAATTTGCTTTTTCAAAAATTTCCGCTTTATATAGCGCTCCGCCTTCGCCATATTCTTGCTCATGCTATGATGCTGCATATTTAATTGCAATTTCTTTGGATTATATGATAAATCAAGGACTTGATTATTACGATCCTCATATGCTGAATTCGACAATCAGAGCACAGAAGTTTATTGGATGTTCAGGAGCAGTTTCGATTGATAAAAATAGCAATGACAGAATTATGGATGCTTTTGATATAAAATCTAGCAAAATAGATGCAGTTTCTGGAAATTTGACGGCATTTAAAATGGGAGTTTTTCGCCCGTATAGCAGCATAATGCTGGCAATTGATAATCCTATTGTTTATAGAGATGGGACTACTACAAAGCCAAGCGATTTTAGAAATCAAGACAGCAAGTGCCCTTTTTCTGAAAAGCTTGTAAGAACATTTACAAAAGGAAGAATCCTTACTTTTTGCATTTGCATTGGATTTGCTTTAGTATCTTTAGCCTTAACTGCGTATATATGAAAAAGGTGGTGAAATTTAAGAATAGATGAACTCAAGGAAAGGCAAGAGATTACACTGGAAGATTATATTGTCGAACTTACAATTTGCATTGAATTTTTTCAATTCACAGCAATGGGGCCAGATATAAGTTCAATCGCACCGATTAGTAATTTCTTGGCAAAAATCAGTAATTCTTTCTCTCTTAGCTGAGAAAATATATTGAATCTTAAAAATGGAGTGTTTTGGATTGTAATTGATGGAGTTTATGCAGCTATTTCATTATGGCTAATTTTATGCTTCATTATACTTTTTAGATTAGATGAAAAATTTCCAAGAGTATCAGTCTTTAGGTTTTTGGCTTGGCTTGCTGACTATTTAATGCCTATTTTAGGCAATTTATGCTTTATTCCATTTATTTCAATGTGCCTAAATGTATTTGTATGTGATCAATCTATTGGAGAAAATTTTACTGACAGTTTTCTTTCTCAAGATTGTTATTGTTTTTGCTGAAAAGACGACCATTTAATATATGCAATTTTTTCTTTTGTAGCTCTCTTATGCTATGAGCCGCTTGCAGTATTTTGTCGACCATTATGACAAGAGCTGCAGCATAAATTGCATATATATACATCTCCTTTGTTTTTGATGGGAAAAACTGTCATCCAAACTATTTTTGTAGTCATGAATAAAACAGTCAAAAGAGCTGAAAGCACAGTTCATGGAGTCTTATTTGCTGTATTTATGGCTATTTATATTGGATTTATTTTTAGATATAAGCCTTATAATTATCCACGGCTCTGCTGGTGGCAAGCTTTAAGTTTAATTGGAGTATTATGGCTTTCCGTTCTTTCCACAATTTCAGCAAATGGTGGAGGAGACTATTTGATTTATTTTTTTATATTGTGTGTAGGATGAATAATGATAGTTCTTGTTGGAATTTATATACAAAGAAAGAAATATCCTAGCATGCTGTATCGAAAGAAAGGCTTGGATACAACTAATCTTTATAAATTTGCATTCACTTTTGGGAAAAATTCAAAGGTTGCTCTTTCAAAAATTACTCCAAACAGAGATTCAATGCCAAAAGAACTAAAAAATAAAGGCATTTCATAAAAAATGAATGTTGATTAATTATAAAATAAAATATCAACCATAATTTGCCTCTATTTTGTTAATAAAATTAGCTATTTATTATACAGATAAACTCAAAAACTTAATATTATGAAAAAAAAATTATATAAAAATATAAAACTTTTTAAATTCACATAATTCTTTAGAAAATTGGCGAGCCATATCCAAATGGTAAAGAGATATTGCTTTTCGATTTATTCTTAATTCAATAATCACCTTTAAAGTAGGCAAAGGTCTTGAAAAATATTGGTTTTGAAAACTAAGTTATTAATTTTAGATCCGAATAGAAAAAAATTAATTAAATTCATAAATTCGTTGAACAGTTTAATTAATTGAAATATTTAGTCACATAAACTTATCATTAAACTATTAATAATTTTCAGCAGCATAATTTCAAATAATTCAGGAAGTTATTGAATTCAATTTATAATCATAAAGCTGGAGCTGCAAAATTACTATTTTTTAACTAATCCTGATATTTTAATTTAAACTCAAAAAAAAAATAACGTTTTAAAAAAAATGTTGCATATAAGTATAATTGCAATTGATTTCGTTTAGATCGTTAATTAATAAATAAAAAGTACTTGAATTCTAATATAATGCATAAAAAAAAGCAATTTGCTTACCAATCTATTAAAATATAAATTTATGAATAAAGAGATAATAAAAAATTAATAATGCTATGAATTATCGATATGGTAACAATTGCATTTTATATACTTAATTCTCTTGAATAATTTAAAATTGAATTCTAACTTTTTTAAGGAAACATATGCATAACAAAATATGAGCAAAGAAAGAAAAAATCAAGGATTTCTTTCCATAAGACTCTTTAAAATATTTTATGTTTTAGCTTTGTGGAATTTATCTTCTTCTTTGGAAATACTCATTGTCCAAAATGATAAACCTACAGACAGTCAAATTTGGATTGAGAAGGCAATAAAACAATTTGAGTCCAATATCGAAGGGACCCAATGCTACTATTCAACGATTTTATACTGTATTAATACACATCCAGATATTTCAATCATTCTTGACTTGACAGATGATTTTGAAATGCAACTATGCCTATCTCAATTTTGCAAAGAAAATAAAAAAATTCATTTGGTCCCTCAGAAAATTTATCAATCAGATTACATAGAAGAATGGACATATAGCATCACTCCTTTAGAATCAGCTCAAATGGATGCATATTTTGCAGTTTTGCATTACTTTGGCTGAACCAAAGGACTTGCAATTACTGATGGATGTAACTCATATAGCAAACAAAAACTTTTAGATTATTCAGATAATTTTAAATATTTGACTATAGAATCAATGACAAACATTGAAAATTTAGTCAATCAAATTATCAAGCCTTTAGGCTCCACTCTTTATTGCATTTTTGCAGATTCTGCTCTTTCTTGAAAAATCCAAGAGGCATTAAATTTGAAAAAATTATTATCATTTGGAGATGGAATAGTTTTGAATCAAGACAGTGGCTATGATAGCAAAATTGACGGAACAATAATTATTACTGCATTTTGGCAAGAATACGCAACTTCCCAAGAGGAATTTATATTTCTCAAAACTGGAGCTGTTTTACAATATTTATTGAATAACACTTCAGGACTTGAATCAACTGAAAAATTAAAAGATTTGCTGAATGAATATAACGAAAGAAATCTGTTTTCTATTGTAAATATTCAAAATGGCAAAAGAAAAATTGCTGGGTTAATCTCTGATGGGATAGTGACCATTTTTGAAAATTTAACATTTCCTGGAAACACTCAAGTTGTTCCAAAATCAGATAAAAAGATTTTGCATGTTTCAGTCTCTGGAGGGACTTATAATCCTGGAGCTGCTCCAACAATGTCAATACCCCTTTTCTTCTATGGCTCATACACAGCGTGAAAGTTAACAAACGACGGCACATTAGGGATTTTAAAAAATTTTCAAATAAATTACTTTAGTTTTGATTGTGGTGCAACAGTGTTCGATGAAAAATTTGCAACAGCTTGCTTTGCCAAAGATATAGATAAATTTGGGTTAGCGCACATATCAACCAGTTCTTTAATGGCAGTGGCAGAGATGCACCTTTTTAAGAGTATAAATATAACTATCCCAGTGGTGGGAGCCACTACATATGACCAATCACTGAATTCAACAGCAGTTTTTCCTATGTTTACAAGAATCGCGATTTCAAACAACTATATGCTCTCTTTAGCTTCCCTTCTGCTAAAAGCATTGGGTTGGAGTAAAATTTGTGTAATATATTCTAATGGCACCACAAACAAGTCAATGTACTCTGCATTTATGGAAAACGCAAAGCAATACAATCTAGAAATTCTGAATCCTGAAAGCTTGAGAATGATTCAAGAAAACTTAAATAGGACTAGTATAAAACAGCATGCTGACTCTCTGCAAGCAGTTATTGATACACAAGCAAGGCTTTTAGTTTTACTACTTATGGCGCCTGAAATATATTATGTTCTTGAAGAGCTGTATGATATGGGCCTGAGAAAAGGCGATTGCGTTATTTTTGTTGGAAATTTGATATATGTTACATTGGCAGAGTATGATTTTTTGTACACTTATAAAATTGAAGAAATAGGAGTCCCAATGATAGCAATCACTGGGCAAAATTGGGTTGGGAATGTTGGAAAATTTGCATACTCAAAAATAGCATCTATTTATAATACAGTGCCTCAGTCATACTCCTGCATTTACTATGATGCTGCATATTATATAGCAACTTCTTTGGATTATATGATAAATAATGGGCTGGATTATTCAGATCCTTATCAAATGAATTCGACTATGAGAATTCAGAAGTTTACTGGATGCACAGGGAAATTTTCAATTGATAAAGATAGCAATGACAGAATTATGGAAGTTTTCGACATTATTGTCAATAAAATAGATACAACTTCAGGAAATGTAAGCAATTATAAAATGGGAGAATTTCATCCATATAGTGGCACAATGCTTATTATCGATATACCGATTATTTATGGAGATGGGTCTACTATAAAGCCAGATGATTTAAGGAATCAAGATAATGAATGCCCGTTCCCGGATAAGCTTGTAAGAACGTTTACAAAAGGAAGAATTCTCGCTTTTGGCATATGTTTTGTGTTTGCTTTTGTTTCTTTTGCTCTAACTGTATATATATGAAAAAAGTGGTGAAATATTACGATTGAAGAGCTAAAAGGAACACAAGAAATTTCTCTGCAAGATTTTATTGTTCAGTTGACAATTAGTATTGAATTTTTTCAATTTGTAGCCATGGGGCCAGATATAATTCCCATCAGTAATGTCTTTAAAAAATTTATTGATTCTTTTTCTCTCAATTTAGAAGATGTCCTAAAGCTCAAAAATGGAGTATTTTGGATTGTCATGGATGTTGTCTATGGTTCTATTATCTTATGAATAATATTGTGTGTCATTGTTCTGCTCAGACTTGATGAAAAATTTCCAAGAGTATCAATTTTTAGGCTTTTGGCTTGACTTTCAGATTATTTAATGCCTATTTTAGGCAATTTGTGCTTTATTCCTTTTATTTCAATGTGCTTGAATGTTTTTATATGTGATCAATCTATTGGAGAAAATTTTACTGACAGTTTTCTTGTTCAAGATTGCTTTTATTTTTGCTGAAAAGATGAGCATCTAACATATGCGATTTTTTCTTTTATCGCCCTAATATGCTATGAGCCGCTTGCAGTATTTTGCAGACCTCTATGGCAAGAATTACAGCATACACTTCATATACATACATCTCCTCTGTTTTTGATGGTAAAATCTGTTGTGCAAATCGTTTTTATTGTTATGAACAAAACAATTAAAAGGGCTGAAAGCACAGTTCATGGAGCCCTCTTTGCTACTGTTATGGCAATTTATATTGGGTTTATTTTTAGATATAAGCCTTATAACTATCCAAGACTTTGCTGATGGCAAGGCTTAAGCTTGGCCGGCGTACTGTGACTTTCTATCATTTCAACAATTTCCGCCAATGTTGAAGGAAACTACTTGATTTATTTTGTTGTGGTAATAGCAGGATGAATAATAATTATTATTTCTGGAATTCATGTACAAAGGAAAAAATACCCTTGCTTATTGTATAGGAAAAAAGGCTTGGATACAAATCAATTGTATAGATTTGCATTTACTTTTGGGAAGCACTCAAAAATTGCGCTTTCAAAGTTAGCCCAGCGTGGGCCATCTAAAGATTCAAAGTCTATAAACTTTTCTATTATAAAACAAGACGATTAAAACAATATAGAATATTTTATTAGTTAATATAGAGTGAATTAATTATATATAAATTTTATAAATGGAAACTTCTGAGAGCATAAAGCAGCTAAACTTATCGTTCAATTGAATATCAATCAATTTGGATTAGATTAAAATTAAAATTCTTTTATTTATTGAAAATATAGCCTTGTATGACTACAGCTGATTCATTTGCTCTTCTTTATAAATGTTTTGGATAAATAAATTAAAAAAAAATCAAAATTTTCCTTTCATATGTTTTTGGACCTATTCTATAATTAAGCTTTTACTGAATTTGTATTCAAATAACCAAAATTATAAAAATAAAGACTTCCAATTTCGATTAAAAAGACAAATATCAGTGATACATTGACATCAATGCACTATTTATTCTCCCTTTAAATTGAGGCAAAACAAATAAAATTTCTAATAAAATACATCAATCATCAGAAAAGTTGTGCTGAAAAACTGTTAGCTTATTAATTTATTGATATTTTGACAAAAAGGGTAATTTTATAAAATATAAAGTATAATATACAAAATTTCAATAATATTGTTTTTGCTATATAATTAAAATACTTAATAGGATGTAATGAATTTAAGGGAGCATTTTGCTTTAATTTAACAAATAATTTTTTTTTCAGCAAATTTAAACTTGATGATCCATTTAAGATAAATCTATGAAAAATATCAAGGATTATGGAATTGAGCGTTACTTTTACATATTATGATGACTATATAATTATATTTTATCTATTTAATTCCTTACTTGAGCTAAATTATTAAATAAAAGACCTTCTGATTTTTTTACTGGAAAATGTGCTGAGTATAAAAAATGAAAGAAGTGAGGAAAAATTCAGGCTATCTTGCCAAAGAATTTTTAAAAATATTCTATGTTGTAGCATTGTTAAATTTGTCTTCTTCTTTGGAAGTTCTCATTGTCAAAATTGATGAAAATAACAATAGCCAGATTTGGATCGAAGAGACAATAAAAAAATTTTGGCCTACCCTGGAATTGCATCAATGCAATGATTCAGCAATTTTAGATTACATTAGTGTTTATCCAGACATTTCAATTGTTCTTGATTTATCAGATGATTTTGAAATACAACTAAGAATATCGCGAGAATGCGAAGAAAATCAGAAAATTCATTTAGTTCCTCAAGTAAAGCATCAATCTCGTTACAGTGATGAATGAACATATAGCATAGTTCCTTCAGAATTAGCTCAAATGGATTCATACTTTTCAGCTTTAAGCTACTTCAACTGAACTAAAGGACTTGTAATAACTGATGAAATCAATTTAAATAGCAAAAAAAAATTTCTGGACTATTCAGCTGAGTTCAGTTATTTGACTATCGAATCGTCGACAGATATCGAGAGCTTAGTTAATAGAATTATCAAGCCTTTAGGTGCCACTCTTTATTACATTTTTGCAAATTCTGTGCTCTCTTTAAAAATTCAAAAGGCTTTGCAATTAAAAAAGCTCTTAGAAGATGGGGATGGAATAATTTTAAATCAAAATAGTAGCTATGAATGCAAAATTGATGGAGCAATTATTATTACTAAACTCGGGCAAGAATATGCGAGTTCTCATGAGGAATTTTTGTTTAGCTCAACTGAAGGAGTATTACAATATTTATTAAATAACTCCAAAGAATCTACATCAATTGAAGAATTGAAAGATCTGCTAAAGAAATATAACGAGAAAAATGAATTTTCTCTCATAAATGTTAAGGATAACAAAAGAGAAATTGTTGGTTTAATATCTGATGGGATAGTGACCATTTTCAAAAATATAACATTTCCTGGAAACTCTCAAAATGTACCAAAATCAGACAAAAAAATTTTACATGTAACAGTGTCTGGAGGTTCCTACAATCCTGGAGCTGCTCCAACAATGTCGATACCCCTTTTCTTCTACGGTGCATACACAGCATGAGGCTTGGTAAATGATGGATCTTTGGGGTTTTTAAAGAATTTTCAAATTAAATACTTTAGTTTTGATTGTGGTGCGACGAATTATGATGACAAATATGCAACAAGCTGCTTTACCAAAGATATAGATAAATTTGGATCAGCTCATATATCCACTGGCTCTGCGATGGCAGTGGCAGAGATGAAGCTGTTTAAAAAGCTAAATTTAACTGTTCCAGTAGTTGGAGGAACATCTACTAGCTATTTACTAAATTCCACAGCTCTTTATCCTTGGTTTACAAGAATCTCAATTACTAATAATTATTTATTCACCTTGACTTCACTTTTACTTAACGCTCTGGGATGAAAAAAAATCTGTGTAATATATTCTAATGACACTACAAACAAAGCATCATATTCTGCACTTGTAAAAAGCGCAAAGCAGTACAATATAGAAATTTTGAACCCTGAAAGCATGAGGGAGGTTGCTTGGAATCTAAATAGAACCAATAAAAAAAATTATGCTGACTCATTTCAAGCAGCTATTGATACAAATGCAAGATTTTGGGTTTTATTAATTTTGCAACCGTATGCATATTACATCCTTGAAGAGCTTTATGATATGGGAATGAGAAAAGGTGATCTCATAATTTTTGTTTCAAGTCCAATATTTCTTACTTTTGAGCAATACGATTTTTTGCATACTTATAAAATTAAAGAAACAGGAGTTCCAATGATCTCAATTGCTGGACAAAATTGGGTAGGAAAAGCAGGAAAATTTGCATATTCCAATATAGCATCTCGGTATAGTACTGTTCCACTATCAAATGCTTGCAATTATTATGATGCGGCGTATTATATTGCAATATCTTTGGATTATATGATAAATCAAGGACTTGATTATTTAGATCCTTATCAAATGAATTCGACTATGAGAGCTCAGAAGTTTACTGGATGCACAGGGAAATTTTCGATTGAAAAAGATAGCAATGATAGAATCATGGATGTTTTTGATATAAATGTCAATAAAATAGATATAGCCTCAGGAAATGTGACTGCGTATAAAATGGGAGAATTTCATCCATATAGCGGCATTATGCTATCTATTGATGCACCGATTATTTATGGAGATGGGTCTACTATAAAACCAGATGATCTGAGAAATCAAGACAATATTTGTCCTTTTTCAGATAAGTTAATAAGAACGTTTACGAAAGGAAGAATGCTTGCATTTGGCATATGCTTTGGATTTGCTTTTGTTTCTTTAGCTATGACTGCATATATATGAAGAAAGTGGTGAAAGATAAATATTGAAGAGCTCAAAGAAAGGCAGGAAATTACATTGCAAGATTTTATCGTTCAGTTGACAATTGGAATTGAATTTTTCCAGTTCCTGGCAATGGGACCTGATTTAACTTCTATCAGCAGCTTCTTAGGAAAAATAAGCAACTCTTTTTCTCTTAACTTAGAAAATATTTTCGATCTCAAAAATGGGGTATTTTGAGATGTAATTGATGGAGTTTATGGAGCTATTGTCTTATGACTGACTCTATGCTTGATTATTCTGCTCAGACTGGATGAAAAATTCCCTAGATTATCATTTTTCCGATTTTTAGCTTGACTTGAAGACTATTTAATGCCTATTTTAGGCAATTTATGCTTTATGCCTTTCATTTCATTATGTTTAGACGTATTTGTATGTGATCATTCTGTTGGAGACAATTTTACCGACAGTTTTCTTGCCCAAGATTGCTATTATTTTTGTTGAAAAGACGAACATCTAATATATGCAATTTTTTCTTTTATCGCGCTCTTATGCTATTAGCCACTTGCAATATCTTGCAGGCCTCTATGGCAAGAATTACAACATACTTTGCATATACATGCATCTCCATTATTTTTAATGGTAAAAACTGTTGTGCAAATAATATTTATTGCTATGAATAAAACAATCAAAAGAGCTGAAAGCACAGTTCATGGAGCTTTATTTGCTACTGTTATGGCAATTTATATTGGATTTATTTTTAGATATAAGCCTTATAACTATCCAAGACTTTCCTGATGGCAAGCTTTAAGCTTGATTGGCGTTTTATGAATTTCTGTGCTTTCTACGATTTCTACAAGCTTTGGAGGATACTATTTGATTTATTTTCTTTTGACTATAGCGGGATGGATAATAATAGTTCTTGTTGGAATTTATGTGCAAAGGAAAAAGTATCCCAGTTTGTTATATAGGAAAAAAGGCCTTGATACATCCCACTTATATAAGTTCGCATTTGGATTTGGAAAACACTCGAAAATAGCTCTTTCAAAAATAGCCCCACGTGTTTCTCCTGAAGATTCAACATCTAGAAATTTTTCAATTGCAAAGCAAGACTATTAAAATACTAATCTTTATTACTAATCTTTATTCAATAATAATTTAAATATCATAAAAACCGATGAAATATTAACTTTTATCAACCATCTTGTTGAACTCATTTTCAATTGCTTTTTTTATATATCACTCTTCTGCTTTCTTTACTATCATCTCAAACACTATATCAATATTTATACCATCCTTTGCAGAAACCTCATAATATGGCATATTTCCATTCTTTCTGCATCAATTACTTGCCTTTTCATACGGCACTTTTCTTTCATATTCTCTATCAGCTTTTGTACCTATAACAATAAATAGAAAATTTTCATCCTTTTTTATTCCTATTAATTTTATAATATCTGTTCTGCATTTCTTCATAATATTAAAATTTGTTTTTGATGTTATGTCGTATGCTAGTATATAGCCACTTGAATTGAGTGCATATAACCTCAGCAAATCTCGATGATGCCCTAGTTCAAAATATTCATTGCCTCATAATCAAAATTGAACATTCACCTGCCTATCTTCAAATAAAAATTCCTTAGATCTATCTAAATTTCTATAAGTTCTAGGGATGTTAAATTGGAAAGTATTGTCCAAATATCGCTTCATAAGAGATCTCTTTCCAACCCCGCATTCACCTATAATCAATACTTTAATTTTTATTTTTTCTAAAGAAGGCAACACTTCCATTGAAAATCATTTTATTGCATCCTCTAAATCAATAAACTCTTCACACTTGCCTTTTATGCCAATATTTTCAACAAATTTAATTATTCTAAGATCGGCATGCCTTTTTTGCATTTCTATTATTAAATTATTTTTCTTCATGTTAAAACCTTTGATTTTCTCATTTACCTTATTTTTATATTTTGTTTTTGAATTATAATGCTTCATATTAAATTTAAATCCCAAAATACAAGGACTAATTTCGGTAATTCCACATCTTTTGCAATTTCATACAAGGGGATTATTTTCATTAGTGATTCTGTGAAACCAAAAGCAAGATTTCGCAATAAGCGTACAATAATGTACTTTATAAGATTTTTCATCGGGTTTTATGTTCCCAAAATTTTTGAAATAATAAAATTGCCATAACTCTTCATCGCAGGAAATAAGATAAAAAATTTTATTGATAAGGGAAAATGATTTGATAACTTCTATAGGATCTATAAATTTAAGGATTTCTATTCATGCACGTCTGGTTTTAGGTATCTGCACGTAAATTGCTGGAGGCTTAATTTTACAAATTTTATGAGCTTTATTATCAAAGACCTCAAAAAGAGAATGATGGCTAGTTTCTTTATCCACAGGGACACAATTTTTATTCCACTTGTTTAGCCAGCAGTCAAAAATCCTCTCATTTTCTGAATCTAAATACCAAATTTCTATTTCCTCTTTGCTTATGCATTTTTTAGCCTCAGGAGTAAAGCAATTGAGATGAAAATAAGAAAAATTATCGTTTTTCAGAGTTCTGATCAATAAAGCTTCTTCATCTATAATTTCTGAGCATTGATTGCAGGCTGTCCTCTGCTGATTGGTTTTTACAGAAAACAAATATTTATTCATTATTATCTATAAATTTCAAGAAAATTTATTTATAGTAATAAGACAAATATTTTTGAAAATGAAAAATGTTCAATTAATAATTCTTTATTACAAACCAAAATAACGTATTAAAAAGCAAATTGAGCACTTACTGCATTTTTGCTTGATTCTAAATACATTTGAATGACTAAGCATATTATATTTTATTTCAAGTATTTTATTTCAAGAAATGAATTCTACATTAAAATTAATCATTTTATAAAAATTAACCCAATTTAAGCTTCAAAAGAATATATTTATGCAAAAGATTTTGTCTTCAGAGAAGAATAAATACGCATCAATTTTTGGATTTAAAATCTATCAAATGCATCGTTACTGTATCTATTCTGACTCATCAGTGCTCTCAGAATTATTCATTAAAATTTGATGTATTTCTTACAAAACAAAACTTTTCGTTTCTAAAGCAAATAAAATTCAGCCTGATCTATTATGACTTACAAAAAACTTTTTGCTGTTATATTTTAATAGCGTAGCAATATTATCAATTATAAACCAACCATTGCAATCATTATCTGGTTCTAACTTAGTCTTATAAAGTATTTGATTTAAAGCTTTATTTCATGAATATTGAGAAAAAAGTCTGTTGACCCAATGATCATCAAATCTATATTTAACAAAGAATTTCAAAAAGTTGAAACTTGGAGATTTGAAGAATCAATTATACTCAAATATAATTTACTCAATTTTAATCTGCGAAAGATGAAGTCGTAAATGGCTATATAATCAGTTTTAAAAACACGAGAATGCACGATGTGAATAGCATCATCTTTTTGTTTTTAAAATATTTTATTTAAAACAAAATTAAAAATCATAATTTCATATAATTCAATATTAGATTATTTTATATAGCCTGCTTAAAATGTAAAATCCTTTGAAGCCGAATCTTCAGAAGACCGATGAGGTGCGATTTTGGATAGAGCATTTTTAGAGTGCTTTCCAAATCCAAATGCGAACTTGTATAAATTACTTGTATCCAAGCCTTTTTTTCTATACAACAAACTGGGATATTTTTTCCTTTGCACATAAATTCCAACAATAGCGATAATTGCCCAGCCTATAATTAGTAAAAGAAAATAAATCAAATAATGCCCTTTGACATTTAATGAGATCGTAGAAAGAACAGAAAGCCATAATACTCCAATAAAGCTTAAAGCTTGCCACCAGCAAAGTCTTGGATAATTATAAGGCTTATATCTAAAAATAAATCCAATATAAATGACCATCAAAACAGCAAATAAAGCTCCATGAACTGTGCTTTCAGCTCTTTTTATTGTTTTGTTCATAACTATAAATATTATTTGCACAACAGTTTTTATCATTAAAAATAATGGAGATGTGTGTATATGTAGTGTATGCTGTAATTCTTGCCATAGAGGTCTGCAAAATATTGCAAGAGGTTCATAGCATAAGAGAGCAATGAAAGAAAAAATTGCATATATTAGATGCTGGTCTTTTCAGCAAAAATAATAACAATCTTCGACAAGAAAACTGTCAGTAAAATTCTCTCCAATGGATTGATCGCATACAAATACGTCTAAACACAATGAGATGAAAGGTATGAAGCATAAATTGCCTAAAATAGGCATTAAATAATTTGCGAGTCAAGCTAAAAATCTAAAAATTGATACTCTTGGAAAATTTTCATATAGTCTGAGCAGAATAATCAAGCATAGAGTCAGCCATAAGACAATAGCTCCATAAACACCATCAATTACAATCCAAAATACTCCATTTTTGAGCTTCAAAATGTTTTCTAAGTTTAGAGAAAATGAATTGCTGGCCTTTCATAAAAGGCTGCTTATTGGAGCTATATCTGGCCCCATAGCCGTAAACTGAAAAAATTCTACACCAATTGTTAACTGAACAATTAAATCTTGCAAGGAAATTTCTTGCCTTTCTTTAAGCTCTTCAATATTTATATTTCACCATCTTTGTCATATATATAAGGTTGATGCTAAGGACACTAAAGCAAATCCCACGCAAATACCAAAAGCGAGAATTCTGCCTTTTGTAAACGTTCTTACCAGTTTATTAGAAAATGGACATTCATTATCTTGATTTCTTAGGTCACTTGGTTTTATAATAGACCCATCTCCATAAATAATAGGATCAATAATTGTGAGCATTATGCTGCTATAAGGGTGAAATTCTCCCATTTTATATACAGTCACATTTCCCGACACCTTATCTATTTTATTGGCTCTAATATCAAATATTTCCATAATTCTATCATTACTATTTTTATCAATCGAAAATTTTCCTGTACACCCAGCAAACTTCTGAGCTCTCATAACCAAATTCATTTGATAAGGATTCAAATAATCAATTCCTTGGTTTATCATATAATCCAAAGAATTCGCAATATAATATGCCGCGTCATAATAATTACATGCATTTGATAGTGGAACAGTATTATACCGAGAAGCTATATTCGAATATGCGAATTTTCCTACTTCTCCTACCCAATTTTGCCCAGCAATTGAGATCATTGGAACACCAGTTTCTTTGCATTTATAAGTGTACATAAAATCGTAATTAAGCAGTGAAAGATAATCTGGAGTTGTGGTAAAAGTTACAAGATCGCCTTTTCTCAATCCCATATCATAACGTAATATATTTCTGGGGACTGGAATAATAAAACAAGAAGTCTTGCTTGGGTGTCAATCACTGATTGAAAAGAGCTAGAGTATTTTTTTATGCTTGTTCTATTTAGGTTGCCAGCAATTACTCTCAAGTCTGGAGGATTAATTATTTCTATATCAAATTGCTTTACATTTTCTATGAGTACAGAATACGCTGCTTTTGATGTGTCATTAGAATATAGAATACAGATTTTACTTCAGCCTAACGCTTTAAGCAAAAGAGAAACCAAAGTAAACATATAATTGTTTGACAACGCAATTCTTGTAAACATAGGATAAAGTTCAGTGGAATTCAATAAATAATCACCAGTTGTTGCTCCGACAACTGATATGGTTAAATTGAGGCTTTTAATTATCTTCATCTCTGGAACTACCATTAAAGAAGTAGTTGATATATGGGCTAGTCCAAATTTATCTTTGTCTTTGGTAAAGCAAGACGTTGCGAATTTTTCATCATATACTGTTACGCCGCAATCAAAACTGAAGGATTTAATTTGAAAATTCTTTAATATTCCCAAAGTGCCTTCATTTATTAAGCCTCATGCTGTATAAGCGCCGTAGTATATGAGGGAAATTGATGGTGCAGGAGGAGCTCCAGGATTGTGGATGCCTCCAGAAACTGATACATGCAAACTCTTTTTATCTGATTTTGGTACACTATTAGTATTTCCAGGAAAAGTAAAATCTTTAAAAATTGTTACTTTCTTATCTGACACTAATCCAATTATTTCTCTTTTTCCATTCTTTATATTTACAATAGAGAATTTGCTATTTTTGCTATATTTCTTCATCAATAATTTCAATTCTACAACTTCCGAAAATTCAATAGTGCTATTCACTAAATATTTTAACATCTTTTCAGTTGAAGTGCATAAATACTCCTCTTCAGAACTTGTATATTCTTGCCCCGCAGCAGTGACAATAATTGCTCCATCAACTTTACATTCATAACCACTTTTTTGATTTAAAATTATTCCATCCCCATTTAAAAGTAGTTTTTTGTTTTTCAGCTCCTCTGCAATTTTCGATGAAAGGACAGAATTTGCAAAAATATAATAAAGAGTTGCCCCTAAAGGCTTGATAATCCGATTTACTAAATTTTCAATATTTGTCGATGATTCTACAGTTAAATAATTAAACTTATCTGAGTATTCTGATAATATATTTTTGGAATTAGTACTAGCTTCGTCAGTGATTACAAGTCCTTGAGTTCAGTTAAAATAATCTAAAACTGTCAAGTATGCATTTATTTGGGCTGATTCTGAAGGAATGATGGTATAAGTTCACTCATCATCGTAAATAGATTGATATTTTTCAGGAACTAAATGGATTTTTTTATTTTCCTGGCATGTTTTGGATAGACTCATTTGTATTTCAAAATCATCGGAAAAATCAAGGATTATTGAAATATCTGGATGCATATAGATACAGTTTAAACTTGATGAATAATTGCATTGGTGTCATTCAATAACCGACTCAAAATTTTTCACAGACTCTTGTATTCAAATTTGACTGTCTTTATTTTTGTCACTTTGGACCATAATGATGCCAATAGAAGAAGACAAATTTAATATAGCTAAAAAATAGAATATCTTGATGAATCCTGTGCTAAAAATTATTTTTTGCTTCGCTATTGATTTTTCTCTCATTTTTTTATATTTGGCACAGCCCATGCAAAAAATCTGAAATTTTAAAAAATGAAGATTTAACTTATAAACGAAATTGTTTGGATTAATATAATCGAAGGCGATTATTTATTATATATAGCATTTTTTAAGCAGTGCTTATTCTCTTGACGTACAAAATATTTTTAATCTCAAAAATGAAGTATTTTTGATTGAATTGATGGAATGAATGGAGCTATTGCCATATGGATAATTTTTTGTTTCATTATTCTGCTCAGATTGGATGAAAGATTCCCTATAGTATCGATTTTTAGATTTTCAGCTTGGCTTGGAGACTGTTTAATGCCTATTTTAAGCAATATATGCTTCATACTTTTAATTTAATGACGCTTAGACATGCTTATATATGATTAATCTGTTGGGAATAGCTTTACTGACAGTTTTTTTGTCTAAGATTGTTCTAATTTTTGCTGAAAAGATAAATATCTAATATATGTATTTTTTTCTTTTATGGCTCTCTTATACTATGAGTTAATTGCAGATCTTTATGACAAAATTTGTAACATACTCTCTTATGCATACTTTCCCTTTATTTTTAATGGTAAAAACTGCTATGCAAATTATATTTATGAACAAGAAATTAAAACAGCTGAGTGAAAGCACAGTTCATGAAGCTCTATTTGCTGTTTTGATAGCAGCTTATATTGGATTTACATTTGGATTCAAACCTTATAATTATCCAACACTTTCCTGATGGCAAGGCTGAAGCTTTATTGGTGTTCTATGACTTTTAGTGCTATCAATAATCTCTATAAGATTGAAGGAAATATTTGATTTATTTATTTTGGATATGGTGGAATATATAATAATTGATGTTTTCGAAATTCATGTATAAAAGAAAAAATACCCTAGCTTGTTGACAGGGAAAAAAGTTTAGATACAATCCACTTGTATAAGTTTGCATTTTTTAAAAACATTCAAAAATAGCTACATGTCGTTCTTCTGAAGATTCAACATCTATTATAAACAAACTATTAAAACAGCAAATTTCATTATATTTCTTTATTTAATAATAAAGCAATTATCTATAAAACTTGATAAAAAACTAATTTTTTGCAACCATCTTGCTAAACTCATTTTCCATTAGTGTTTTTATATATCATTCTTCTGCCTTCTTTGCTATCATCTCAAATGCTGTGTCAACATTAATATCATCTTTTGCAGAAACCTCATAAAATGGCACATTTCCATGCTTTCTGCATCAATTACTTGCCTTTTCATATGGCACTTCTCTTTCATCTTCCCTATCAGCTTTTGCACCTATTAGAATAAATGGGAAATTTTCATGCTTTTTTACTCGGATTTCTTTCAAAAAATCTTTTCTTCATCTCTTTATAAAATCAAAGCTTTCTTTTGATGTTATATCATATATTAGCATATAGCCACTTGAATCGCGTGCGTAATACCTAATCCAATCACGAATACTTGAATTAAAATATCCATTGCCTAATAATTGAAATAAAACATTCACATGCCTATCTTCATATAAAAATTTCTTTGTTCTTTCTGAAAATACATAAGTTAATAGGGTGTTAAATTGAAAGGTACTGTCAAAATATCGCGTCATCAAAGAAGTCTTCCCAACTCCAGTTTTACCTATAATCGATACTTTTACTTTTATGTTTTCTAAAAAAAGTTTCACTTCCATTGATAATCATTTTATAACATAATCTAAATTAATAAACTCTGCACACTTGCCTTTTATGCCAATGCTTTCAGCAAATTTAATGAGTCCAATATCTGTATGTCTTTTTTGCAATTCTCCTATTAAATTCTTTTTCTTCATGTTAAATTCTTTGATTTTCTCATTTACCTTATTTTTATATTTTGTTTTTGACTTATATTGCTTCATATTAAATTTAAATCCCAAAATTCAAGGACTAATTTCAGTAATTCCACATCTATTGCAATTTCATATAAGGGGATTATTTTCATCAGCAGCTCTATGAAACCAAAAGCAAGATTTGGCAATAAGTGCACAAAATTGTTCTTTATAAGATTTTTCATCAGGTTTTATGCTCCCAAAATCTTTGAGATAATAAAATTGCCATAATTCTTCATCACAGGAAACATGATACAAATTTTTATTGATTAAGGAAATTGATTTGATAATTTCTATAGGATCTATAAATTTAAGAATTTCTATTCATGCTCGCCGAGTTTTAGGGATCTGCAAGTAAATTGCTGGAGGCTTAATTTTAGCAATTTTAGAAGCTTTATTATCAGAAACCTCGGCAACAGAAGTATGGTTAGTTTCTTTATCCACAGAAACTCAATTTTTATTCCACTTGTTTAGCCAGCACTCAAAAATCCTCTCATTTTCTGAATCTAAATACCAAATTTCTATTTCCTCTTTGCTTATATATTTTTTGGATCCAGGAGTATAGCAATTGAGATGAAAATAAGAAAATTTATTGTTTTCTCAAGTTCTGATCAATAAATCTTCTTCATATATTATTTCTGAGCACTGATTGCAGGCTGTTCTCTGCTGATTGGCTTCTACATAAAACAAAAAATTATTCATTAATTATCTATAAATTTCAAGATAATTTCTTCATAATAATAAGACAAATATTTTAAAAAATGAAAAATCTTTGATTAATAATACTTTTATCAAAATAGAGGATTCAGGAATGTGACTTCACACGATTCCTACACCATTATAGTTTAATATAATATTATGTTGTAAAGCTTATTCTATTTAAATAAAAACATATATAATATAGCATACTAATATCAATAGTGATAAAAATAATTTAGATTGGAACATATGAAATCGTTTTATTAAAGACGACACTATCCTCTAATTTTACGGATTTTCAAAAGAACCATTTAACCAAATATATGAAGGAGTTAATAGAAAGCTAAGTAATATCATAAAGGATTTTTTTTGAGTACACCTATTATTACTTAAAAATATTCATGTCACTTGCTTCATGAATAGTATTGCATACATGAGTGATAAAGAAGTATATCCCCTCCTTTCCCTCAAATTTAAAGCTTTCAGTTTAAATATAGCGTCAGAATCCAATATTACTACTGAATATAAATGATGAAGTTATAATGTATTTTTCAATATTATTTAAGTTAAATTGAGAGGAATGGGGAGTCAGAAGGGGATCAAGGTCGAGCCCAAACTGCTTTTTACACTATATAGAAAAAAATGTTTAGACGCAACCTGCTTATATAAGTTTGCATTTTTTTTGGAAAAAACTCAAAAATCTCCTTTCAAAATAGCCCCACATCAGTTGACCGAAAATTCAACGTCAAACAGTTTTTCAATTGCAAAGCAAGCTATTAAAATACTACATTTTATTATATTTTCTTTATTTAATAATAAAGCAATTATCTATAAAACTTGATAAAATATTAATTTTTTGCAACCATCTTGCTAAGAACTTTTTCAATTACTTTTGTTATAAGTCATTCTTCTCCCTTCTTTACTATCATTTCAAATGCTATATCAACATTTATACCATCCTTTGCAGAAACCTCTAAATATGGCATATTTCCATGCTTTCTGCATCAATTGCTTGCCTTTTCATATGGCACTTTTCTTTCATCATCTCTATCAGCTTTTGTGCCTATTACAATAAATGGGAAATTTTCATGCTTTTTTATTCCAATTTCTTTCAAAAGATCTGCTCTGCATCTCTTTATAAAATCAAAGCTTTTTTTTGATGTTATGTCATATGCTAGCATATACCCGTTTGGACCGAGTGCATATAACTTCATCAAATCACGATGCCCTAGATTAAAAAAAAATTCATTGCCTGTTAATCAAAATAAAGTATTCACCTGCCTATCTTTATATAAAAATTGCTTTGTTCTTTCTAAATTTCCATAAGTTATAGAGGTGTTAAATGGAAAGATATTGTCAAAATATCGCATCATGAGAGATCTCTTTCCAATCCCAGGCTCACCTATAATCAATACTCTTACTTTTATGCTTTCGAAAGAAGGCAACACTCCGATTGATAATCATATTATTACATACTCTAAATCAATAAACTCTTCACACTTGCCTTTTATGCCAATATTTTCAGTAAATTTAATTAGTCTAATATCTGCACATCTTTTTTGCATTTCTCCTATTAAATATTTTTTCCTTATGTTAAATTCTTTGATTATCTCATCCACCTTATTTTTATATTTTGTTTTTGACTGATAATGCTTCATATTAAATTTAAATCCTAAAACACAAGGACTAATTTCGGTAATTCCACATTTTTTGCAATTTCATATAAGGGGATTGTTTTCATCAGTATTTGTATGAAACCAAAAGCAAGATTTGGTAATAAGTATGCAATACTGTACTTTATAAGATTTTTCATCGGGCTTTATGCTCCCAAAATTTTTGAAATAATAAAATTGCCATAACTCTTCATCGCTTGAAATGAGATTAAAATTTTTATTGATTAAAGAAATCGATTTGATAATTTCTATAGAATCCATAAATTTAAGGACTTCTATTCATGCCCGCCTAGTTTTAGGAATCTGCACGTAAACTGGAGGCTTAGTTTTAGTAATTTTATGAGCTTTATTGTCAGAGACCTCGGTAGCAGAAGGAAGGCTAGCTTCTTTACCCACAGGAACTCAATTTTTATTCCATTCATTTAGTCAGCAATCAAAAATCCTTTGATTTTCTGAATCTAAATATCAAATTTCTATTTCTTCTTTACTAATGTATTTTTTGGCTTCAGGAGTATAGCAATTGAGATGAAAATAAGAAAATTTATTGTTTTTCTGGGTCCTGATCAATAAATCTTCTTCACCTATTATTTCTGAACATTGATTGCAGGCTGTTCGCTGCTGATTGGCTTCTACATAAAACAAAAAATTATTCATTAATTATCTATAAATTTCAAGAAAACTTTATTTGTAGTAATAAGACAAATACTTTCAAAATAAAAAATCTTCATTTAATAATTATTAAATATAAACGAAAAATAATGTTTTTAAAGCAAAAAGAAATTTATTATAAAAAGAATAACAATTTCCCTGAAATGAATCTAAATAGTCTAAAAATTAAGCTTAAAGGCATTCATTAAATTTAATCCAGCCAATGAAAAATGAAGTAATGGTAACTCTATAGAATCCATCAATTATAATCATTTTTGAGCTTCAGAATTTCTATTAAATTAAGAGAAAGAATTTTTGATCTTTTCTAAAAAGGTTGCCTATTTTAGCTATATTTTTATAAAATATGACATTTTTTGAATTTTCTGTTCTTCGAACTGATAATTCATCTTGCGTATTTTAATTACAAGTTTGTTGTTTTGATAGAGCATGATATGTGCTAATGACTCTTGCCAATTAATTTCAGAAGTAGATATTGAATAATCTATGCAAAGTAAGCTAGGAAATTTAATTGCCTGAATCAATTAATAAAATGCCTGAATCAATTAATAAATTGCTTGAAGAAGCTAAATATTCGAAAATAGTCTTAACATTGAATTAAAAGCTTAAGAAAACTGCATGAATATTCTAGTACAATTTATTGAGATTGCTGTAGAAATTAGACTGGTTGCAAGTATTAAATAAGAGATATTTATATTATGAGAAATGCAATAAAATATTCAAAACATTTGCTTGGTAAACCACTATTTATTAAATCAAAAAGTTATTAAATATTGTTTCCTAATAATTAATTATTTAATAAGAAAATCTAATTTATTTCGAATTGCTAAAACCGTCTTGACATAAGAAAAGTCAATAAATGATATAGCTCTAGACAGAAATTCTTAAACTTTGGCTTAATTTAAGATCATCATATTAGCTGATGCAGAAAATATGCTAGCACAATATAAGAGCGATTAATGAATTTTTTGATATATTATATCCTTTTTAAATTTTAAATCAGATAAATGAAACATTGTAAGACTCCTTGGTAAATGGGAAACTTAAATTGCAAAACCTGAGTAGAATTCTATGAGCTGCCAATTATATTTTTGAATTTTTAACCTAATTATTATTGCTGGTTAATAAACCTGGAAAAACTATATTATATTCAAAATAAACAGCTTTACTATTAGTTTATTTTGTAATTCTTTATTATTATCATTTGCGTGATATTTTTTTGCTTGTTTATCAAAGTTTTCAAAACATTTTGGTTTAATTTCACTTTCTGTTCTTTTAATTATAAAATTATGCTTAATTCCCAAATTCTAAAAACCGCTTTATATGCTAGGAAATTTAAATATTTTTAGATAATGAGTTCTATGGTATTTAGTTATAAAAAAATCGCTTTAGAGAATTCAAATTTGTCTA
Organism: Blepharisma undulans; assembly: GCA_949751825.1. Classification (NCBI taxonomy): domain Eukaryota; phylum Ciliophora; class Heterotrichea; order Heterotrichida; family Blepharismidae; genus Blepharisma; species Blepharisma undulans. The sequence continues at coordinate 123,286 of CATKHM010000008.1, forward strand.
GAAAAATTTGAAAGCAAGCATTTTAAATCAAGATAATCAACATTAAATAATTTAACATTATGGTTGTTAGACTTTTATTTTTTACTACCTTTGCACTGGCTTCGATAAACCTACTGGTTTTCTTTGGTAAAAATACCTCAAACTCTCTGATTTCTTTTTTCCGAGAAAATTTATCAGGGATAATAGGGAATTCAAATACTTTTGATATTCTTTTCTTTACCGTGAGTATATCAACAGATTTTGCAATATTCTTCACAGGAGACCTCCCTGTGGTTATTGATGCTACCTATGATACCAACTTAAGCCAATACATATTAGCTGCCACAGAAGAATATCATATATTGAATCTTTGCTTAGATTCAAATGTGATTCCAACAGGGACATGGCAATTTCACTTGCATACGTCATTGCAAAACCATCTTCTGGCAATTGAGGAGTTTATAAAATATTTAGACTGAAGTCAAATTGGAATGATAAGCACCAATTCTCTTGATTCCATACAAATTTCAAATAGTTTTGAAGAAGACTTGCAACAAAAAATGAAATTAAAAGTATCAATTTCTGATTCTTTGAGTTCAGATAATTTGGATAATATAGCAGGTAGGCTACTAAAGCCAAACGGAATGCAGACTTTTGTGATGTTTTGTGAAGGTAGCTATATTGATGATTTTGTAACTGCTTTAATAAATAAAAAAATTTATAAAGAAGGCTCTGGAGTTTTGATATGAAGCCAAGGAATATGGGGAGGGACCTATAATGGGCTTTTATACTTAGTTGAGCAAGGACTTGAAAAAGCAAAATCATTTATAGAATATGAAGCACTTGCTATTAAAGCTTTTACAGATTTGGTCATAAATTATATTAATATATTCTCAAATAGTAAAGGTCCTCATATAGATAGCAACTCCTTAAAGCAATACATGGACGCAAATACAGATAACCATAGATGGCTCCCAAATTATTTACTAATAAACATCATTAACTCTTTAAAAGTTACTGTTGGAGCTGTGCAAAAAAATCATTTTTCTCTATCAAGCCAAATTATTTATCCTGGCAATACGACTGTAAAACCCTCAATATCCAAAGCACCTATTATAATGTCTGTACCTACTTCTGGCAGCGAGCCAGATGGAACTTTTAATTTATTTCAGCCAGGTTTAGCCCAGGGAAACTTTTTTGCAAGAGACTGAATCAATAATAGCTCTTTGATTCTAGAAAATTTCAAAATTGTCTTTACCGAAAACAGTTGCGGAACTTCTGTATTTATTCACGATAAAGCTGTACAATGCTACACCCCATTGAAAAATAAGCTAGGCTTGATTTTTCTTGGATCAGATTATTATATTTCAGATGTAGGTGTGATAATGCTTTTTCGAGAATGGAATATTTCTATGGCCCATGTAGATACATCAAATAGTCCTCTTCTAGCTAACAAAACATTATACCCTGAGTTTATAAGAGCTGTTGCAAGTGGAAGTTATAGCGCTTTTATTATGGTCAAGCTCTGCCAAATATTCAATTGAAACTCTGTTAACGTTATTTATGCCAATACCAGTACAAATTCTGCTGTATACAATACTTTTGTCCGCGAAGCTGAAAAAGCTGGAATCATAATAGCAAACGACAATAACAAACGAGTTCTTCCTGCAAATTATGCTAGGACAATGTTTGAAGACTATAAATATGTCTTTCAAGAGATTGCTGACACCAAGGTAAGAATTTTCATCACTTTTCAAGGAGCCAACCCAAATTATCAATCACTTGAAGCTCTCTATGACGTTGGCTTACGAAAAGGCCAAATCATACCATTTTTGCCTTCAAAAACTGGAGGCCAAGCTATCATACAAAATTATGTGCAAGATTACTTGCCAAAATTGCTGGAGCTTCTATGCGGATGCATAAGTGTGAGCTATACAGAATATGCTGGTGATTTTGGAAATAAAGTAAAAGACATGATGGCTATTGAATTTTCCTTTAAGTAGTTCTGTGTAGTTATTGAGGATCTTCTCCCAGCTTCAAAGGATCGCATTTTGATCAGACGCTGCTTGCTGCTTATGGAGTGGATTTTGCCATCAAGAAAGGAGAAGATTTTGAAAATGCAACAGTCTTATTAAAAAGTATAAGAGCACAGAGAATTACAGGAGCTTCAGGGATGATTGCAATAGATTCAGCATCAAATGATAGAAGCTTTACAATTCTAAGTATCAACAATTTTTATGCAACGAACCAGACAGGAATTTATAGTGAAAGCATATCTGGGTATTATATACCCACTTCATCCACTCCTATTCAAATTAGTTCAAGCATTATATGGCCGGGTCCCTCATATACTACACCTACCGACACTTTTATTACAACCTCGGACTGCCCTTTTGACGAATCCTTATCTTCTGACTCTACCCAAGGAATCGCTGCCTTTTCTACTATATGTTTTTCAGCAATTTTAATAAGCTTTATCACGACTTGCGTCATATGAAAGCGTGGAATATTAAACCCTTTTCCAAAATTAACTGAAAAAAGGGAAATTCAATTTGCTGACCAGTTTGCTATGTTTACTATGGTAGTAGAAGTGTTCCAATATATCAATATTGGCCCAAAATTTAAAAAAGATCCAATGACAGAATATTTAGGCAGCTTGTCTAATATAAGTTTTGATGAATTCACAAGTGTAAAGGGATCTGCTTATTGAATATGACTCGCTGTCATACTGGGAATTATTGCCTTTTGGTTTGCAAATTGTTTGGCTATATCAATGAAAAGTCAAGGATGAATAAATAAATTTTTCTTTTTCAGGTGAATGCTAAAATCCAGAGAAATTGCGATTCCTCTGCTTGGGAATACATTTTTTATAGCAATTGTCAATATTCTTTTAGGTGTATTTAAATGCACCAAATCAATTAATAGTGATTTAGATAAAAGCTATATGGATATTGATTGCCATGAGTTTTGCTGGCAGGGAACACATCAAGCATATGCAATTACCTGCATTTTTATATTGGTTTTATATTTGCCTATATCTATTTTATTGCGACCCCAATGGACCAATCTCAAAAAAGAACAACACATAAGATGCCAGCCTGAATATTTAGTCCTTAAAAGCATTATCCAAGTCATATATATAGTAGTGAATAAAGAAATTGCTATTTATAGTCACACTGTACAGGGTTTCATCTATTTAGTTTTAATTATCGCATTCATTGTATACAATATAAAGAAACCGCCCTATAACTATGATAGAATGAATATGTGGCAGATTGATTTATTGTGCTGTGTAGGCTGGTCTGTGCTTTTGGCAAGCATAGCTTCTGGGATGGATAGTTTTTATTTAGAAATTTTGATAATTAAGCTTGCTGGGTGGGTATTTTTTATTTTTGTAGGTTTAATTTTGCAAGCTAAAAGGTTTCCTGGATTATTGATAAGGCCGCAGCCACCAAATATTGCGCAGTTATTTAGATTTATGCTGACTTCTACGGTGAGAGCTGATTCATTGGTGAAAAGGAATCTAAAATACGCAAGTGGGATATATGAAATAAAGAAAGAAAGCGAAGTGCCTGCTTCGGGGAAAACGGAGGTGGTTACTGTAAATCATGTTGCTATGAAAGTCGATGATAAAACTAGGCTTGAAATTGCAGAGGAGTATATGCTTGCTGAAGAAAGCAATAATCCTGAATAATTATTTAGATTTATGTCAGGCTGATTTTTAAGCAATTAAAATTAATTCTGGAAAGAAATAATAATACCAATATGTTTATTTCCTTTTTCAAAACATTTTTGGGATAAATATTTCCAATAAATTGGAGTAATCTTTTCTAAGGCAAATGATCGCTTAAAGGAAAATGATTTGGTAATTTCTATAGGATCTATAAATTTAAGAATTTCTATTCATACACGCCTGGTTTTAGGGACCTGCAAGTAAATTGCTGGAGGCTTAATTTTACAAATCTTAGGAGCTTTATTATCAGAGACCTCTACAACAGAAGGATGGATAGTTTCTTTATCCACAGAGACTCAATTTTTATTCCAATTGTTTAGCCAGCAGTCAAAAATCCTCTCATTGCTGAATCTAAATACCAAATTTCTATTGATTCTTTGCTAATGTATTTTTTTGGCTTCAGGAGTAGAGCAATTAAGATGAAAATAAGAAAATTTGTCGTTTTTCTGGGTTCTTATAAATAAGACTTCTTTATCTATTATTTCTGAGCGCCGAGTACAAGCTGTTCTCTGCTGATTGGCTTCTACATAAAGCAAAGATTTATTCATTATAATCTATAAATTTCAATCAAAATTATTCAATTAATAGTTATTAAACATAATCGAAAAATAATGCTTTTAAAGCAAATAGAAATTTATTATAAAATAAAAATAATTCGCCTACAATACGCACCAAATAGTCCAAAAGTTAAGTAAAGGCATTCTGAAAATTTAATTCAGCCAGAAGAAAAATGAAGCAAAAATTAATCATAAAATGATAATTCTATAAGCTTCATCAATTATAGTCGTTTTTGAGCTCCAGAGTTTATTTTAATTTAAGAGAAAGAATTTTTGATCTTTTCTAAAAGCTTGCCTATTTTAGCTATATTTTTGTAAAATATGACATTTTTTGAACTTTCTGCTCTCCGAACTGATAATTCATCTTGCATGTTTTTATTATAGATTTGCTTTTTCTATTCTAAAGAGCATGATATATGCCAATGATTCTTGACAATTAATTTCAAAAGTGTATTAAATAATTTATATAAAGTAAGTAGAAATTTAGTTTCCTGAATCAATAAGGATAAGTTGCCTAGCAGAAGCCAAATATTCAACAATATTCTTGGCTATAAATTATGGAAGCTAAAGTAAATTATATGAATATTCTAGTAAATGCTTGAGATTGCTATAGAAATTAGACTGATTGTAAGCATTAAATGTTAGATAGTTTATATTATGAGTAATATCATAAAATATTCAAAACAGTTAATTAATGAACAACTATCTGTTAAATCAAACAATTTTAAATCTGGCTTCTAATATAATTAATTATTATTTAATACGAAAATCTAATTTATTTCGAATTGATGAAACGGCTCGATATAGGAAAGTCAATAAATGATGTAATACCATACAGAATTGCTTAAAGTTTAAGAATATCATATGCGCTGATAAAAAATGTGCTAGCATAAGGATCTTAATATAAGAGCGATAATGAGTTTTTGATATTTATTAAAATTATCCTTTTCGATTTTAAATTAGAATAAATGAAAAATAATAAGGCCATTTGGAGTAGAATTCCATGAGCTACCAGCAATTATTTTTGAAATTTTTATATCTAATCATTTGTTGCTTGACCAAAAAAGGCCTAGTAAAACTATATTATATTCAAAATAAAACAGCTTTACTATTAGTTTCGCTTGTAATTCCTCATTATTATCATTTGTGTGCTGTTTTCTTGCTAATTTATCAAAAATTTTCAAAAAATTTTGGTTCATTTTCACTTTCTGTGAAAAATTTCATTTGTGAATCCCCAAAAGTTGAAAAACGCTTTGAATGCAAAAGAATATAAATATTTTTAGTTAATAAGCTTTATTTTATTTAGTTATAAAGAAACTGCTTTGAAGAATTCAAATTTATTAAGAAGCATTTAAAATCAAGCATTTTAAATCAATAAAATCAACATAAAATAATTCAACATTATGGTGGTTAGACTTTTATTTTTTGCTACCTTTGCGCTAGCTTCGATAAACCTACTAGTTTTCTTTGGTAAAAATACCTCAAACTCTCTGATTTCTTTTTTCAAAGAAAATTTATCAGGGATAATAGGGAATTCAAATACTTTTGATATTCTTTTCTTTACTGTGAGTATATCAACGGATTTTTCAACGCTCTTTAAAGGAGATCTCCCTGTGGTTATTGATGCCACTTATGATATCAACTTAAGCCAATTTTTATTAGCTGCCACAGAAGAATATCATATATTGAATCTTTGTTTAGATTCAAATGTGATTCCAACAGGGACATGGCAATTTCATTTGCATACTTCTTTGGAAAGCCATCTTCTGGCAATTGAGGAGTTTATAAAATATTTAGACTGAAGCCAAATTGCAATGATAAGCACCAATTCTCTTGATTCCATACAAATTTCAAATAGTTTTGAAGAAGACTTGCAACAAAAAATGAAATTAAAAGTATCAATTTCTGATTCTTTGAGTTCAGATAATTTGGA